>JAKWBI020000645.1:0-26157 GCA_022664585.2 Zalerion maritima | reverse complement strand
CCCCCCCCCCCCCCCCCCCCCCCCCCCCCCCCCCCCCCCCCCCCCCCCCCCCCCCCCCCCCCCCCCCCCCCCGCCGGACAAGCACAAAGATAAACAAATAAACGCAGAGTTGCTTGCTTTCCCTTGGCGTGTCTATAGCTCAATATCACCTTCCTCCCCAGACACCCACCGCCGCCATGCCTCGTGGTAAGCGTCTTCTAAGTCCCCAACCCATCTTCTAGTGTTGAAAAGCCCGCATGTCCACTTGCCATCATAGAGAAGCCGGCGCAATTCCCAGAGTCGTCCGCTGCCAGTACCGTAGCCACCAGGAGCAATCTCGTAAGACGTGCTTTTCGCTAGTCTCACAGCGAGCTTTTCGTAGCGATCTTCGTCATCGGCGATGAGCTCCCGAGCTGCCTGCTGTCCGGCAGGGGTCTTGGGTAGGGCTCCCTTGAGGATGGATGCTGCCATCCGCGAACACATCTTGTACGGGTAGCGAGGAAGTGTAAGAAGTGGTGTGCTCGACCACAGGACATCTGCCGCAGTCGTATGGGCATTGCACTCAGGAGTGTCGAGAAACAGGTCGCATACACGCGCGCGAGAAATGTGAAGCTGCTTCGGGGCTACGTCCGTGAACATGATACGCTTCGCCACGTCTTTGCCTGCCCATGCTTGTGCCGTTCGCTTCAGATGCTCCTCTCCAACCTCGGGAAACCGTAGAAGCCAAAGATGGGCCTTCGGTGCCTCAGAAAGAATCCGCAACCAAGTTCTAAACGTGGTTGGGTCAATCTGTCAACCAAATCAAAGCGTTAGTATATTCGGAAATAAGACTAGCAATTAGTAAACGGGATTGCGTACCTTGTATAGTTGGTTGAAGTTCCCCAGTATGATGGCATCATCCGAAAGCGTGGGAAACAGCTCTTTGCGCATGTCCCACCTCCTCCGCTGCTCATTTTCCCACGTCATCGTGCGTTCGCTGGA
Organism: Zalerion maritima; assembly: GCA_022664585.2. Lineage (NCBI taxonomy): Eukaryota > Fungi > Ascomycota > Sordariomycetes > Lulworthiales > Lulworthiaceae > Zalerion > Zalerion maritima. Next base: position 25,197 of record JAKWBI020000645.1, on the reverse strand, counting down.
GTCACTAGACTGGGCATGATCACAACAGAAGAAGGTATCTCGACAGTAAACAATATTCTCTGAGTAAACCCAATTGTCCGTTTCTGCGTCTCGCTCATCCGTGAATACGTCAGAAACAGTGTTGTTGCCTCGCCATGGCCGTAGGGTTGATCGCGGAACGGCAGTGTCATCGGCAAGCAAGTAGTCGCACCACTCGGCGCCAAGAGTACCAGCAAAACCCATGAAGGACATTTGAATAGGCGCAGGCCGCGCGGCAAATATCTCATTCCTCGCCCCCCTCGTGTAGCCGTTCAAGTTGACAAGAATGTGAATACCGTCGGCCACAATCCGATCAACGAGCCTGTCAGGGCCCCACGAGCTGACATCTCGGAATACTGGCGCTTCCCGTTCAATCTGTGCTCGGTGGATTGACTTGTCGCTCGCTGTAGTGGCGTAACAAAAGGCCTTGACCTTCTGTTGGTTGTGCATGCCAAACACCGACTGCATCAGATGAGCTAGCGGGTGGTTGTTGAAGTCGGACGACAGATAGCCGACGTTGAGATGAGGACTCGGAGGAGCTGGAGGACGGTAGACAGATGCAGGAATCCAAGCCGACCGAAGGGTGGAGCACGAGATCCGAAGGGCATTTCTCTGCGAAATCATGCGGATGGCCTTGGCAGTCAACGGGCAGGTAAACGTGTGGAACGGCAGGACGGTCGGAGCTGCTGGAACGGCCAGAGAACCGGGAAGCTGGATTCGCCGGTATGCGTCCTTCGATTCACTAGTGCCGTGGACATACTTGTCGATGTACCACCTCCTCATCGTCATCTTGGTGGCACGCTCCACAAGACGCATGATTCTCGATCCCTCCCAGGGCTTCCCAGACCACTCCTGCAGCTTGGCCGTAATCTGGGCTAGGTTGTTGGACGGACATGCACCCGCGCGGTAAATCTGGAGAGCAAGATCTGACATAACGTCCCCACAAAGAGCACCCTTGCCCCATGTTGAAGCCTCAGTTAGCTGACGATGAACGATCTGGACGACCCTCTCAATGAGGCCGCTGCCACTCTCCTGGAGCCTGCAATCCTGAAGCATGCCGTCATCATCAACGTGCCAGCGGTCAAATTTTCCGTTGTATAGAACAACCCCCCCGCGGCCACGCCAGTCACACACAGAGTTCAGGGCCGTGGAGAGGCCACAGACAGCCTCGGCAAATGATGGGTTTGACTTGACAGCGCGGCGGTAGTAATCGATTGCCTCCGTAATCCGACCCCTGTCCTTCACAGCATTTGCCAGGTTTGTCAGTGCAATATCGAACGTTTCGTCACATTCCACAGCCTTGGAATACATCTTAATAGCCAACTCGAGTTGCCCAATGTCTTTCAACAAACTTCCGAGGTTCGTATGGAGGTGGACATGCTTGGGATCGAGATGAAGGCCGTACTGGTAGTACGATAGGGCGAGAGCTAACCCGGTACCAGGAACAATACCGGGGATGTTGGGACTGTGTTCCGATTCCCGGCCGCTGGATGTCGCCGGCGCAGCCTGCTGCACGCTGGCTAGGAGGATGCCGACATTGTTTGCAGTAGAGGGGCTCTCCATCAGCGATAGAGAGAGGTAGTACAATGCCAAAATATCGCCTACTCCGGCTGGCCGGCGGTTGTAGCCCGCCAAGGCCGTTCCGCTCGATATCGCATCCTGGAATATCTTCGCCAACGAAAGCAAAGAGTTGCTGGTGGTAGATATGGCTGACCGGCGGGAACTGCTATCATTAACAAATTGGAGGCCTGGCAGATCACCATTATTGCCAAACACGAGCTGGGCGGTATGTTTTGCCCTTTCTGGTGGGAGGAGGAGCGGACTTGACAAGTTTCTATCACCGAGGTGCCGATGAGGGTGCCGGTGAGGCGAAAGAACGCCCTGGATTCGGTGAATGAGATCCTGGATCCCAGAAGGCTGGCGACCAGCACTGATCAGAACGGCCTCCTCAAACGCTTCCGAGGCAGCATCAATGTCTTTCAAGGCATATAGCATATTGCCCTTCACGTGGATCAAGGTGAGCAGCCTTCCATTCTCGTCGCCCGGAATAGCATAACCGCTAGACCCAAAACCTGGCTGTCTGGTTGCGTTGTCGTCTTGGTAATTTGATGAAGTTGAACCCTGAATCGTGGCATTACTGGTGATATTTGACGACAAAGTTGCGCCATGTAACACGCCAGTCAGCTTGAGAGATGTTTGGATGAAATCAATGATCTCAACCACTTGACGACCGCGATGATTTGCTCCCAATAGGCCCACAAGGTGCTCAACAGCTTCAAGATAGCTTGGCCGCAGTTTGATGGCTTTTATCCAGTGTTGCTCGGCCTCTTGGTGGCGATTGAGGCAGTAGAAACTAGCAGCAATGTTGGAAATGGCTTCGGCATGACTGGTAAAAAGTTAGAGAACCAGGAGTCTTAGCATAGGAAGGAATGCAACACAAGTAAACCAAGGGCGGGGGCTGTTAGTGATGCATACTTTTGTTGAACAGTTGTGATACGTGTGAACCACTCAAGGGCTTTATCATACTGCTCGAGTCCATAGTAAAGACAGCCCCCAAGTAACATGCCGTCGATCCACTTCCAGTCGCTCTGTTCGCATAGGGAAGTGAGCATGTCGATCGAGACCTTGGCATTTGCCATCGGCGTGTTAACCTCTCGTTCGAACCCAGGGTAAGCCGGCGCCCTGCTGACCGGAATGGTCGATTGGGTACTGTAAAAATCCTGGGCAGACCCCGAGCCCATAGAGGCACCCGAGCCGATTCCATATGCCTGGGCTAGTCCACTGCCGATACCGCCGTTGCTCCCGCCTATTGCTTGATATCCAGCCCCACCGTGCATTCCATCTCGCTGTTGGGATATAAAATCTTGAACGGTCGTGTCCGTGAGTGAGTGCATCAGCTTGGGTCGGTTGTTGGAATGGCTCAAACCAGGCTTCGGGGGCTTCGGGTACACGATGAGCTTTTGTAGCACCCTTTGCTTGGGCGCTGCGGCCCTCGCACGCGATTTGCGGTTCAACTGGAGGTAGGATAGAAGGTCAATGTATATCTTGTTGGCTTGGTCTAATACTTTCTCCCTAAAATGTGCCCGTGATGTACCGTCCTGGGGAAGATGCATGTTGGCAAACTGCAGCCCTATCGAGTTCGGGTCGATGGACGTGTCCATCCCCATCAGTGATACCTGTTGTTGCTGCTGGGGTTGCGTTTGTTGCATGGGGAGACGGCCAGAGTTGTGGTTTGCCATCAGTGTCTCATCGACCAAGCTGCGATGCCCGCCAACGATTCGGGGTTGGGGACCCGGACCAAACGAGTGCCGTTGTGTCGGGCCTAGGTTTAGGAGGCTCGGGCGTGGATTCGGCGCATACATCTCAAACCCAGAAGGGCCAATGCCGGGCATGCGACCGCCAACAGTTGGATGATTCGGAACATATCCACCTGCTTCCCACACCGGAGGTGGGCAATACGCCATGGCGTGGGGATATTGGTGAGCCATCCCTGGCATGGGGTTAAACATTGCATGGTAAGTATATTGCGGCATATTTAGTGATGAAAGCGCTGCGTGGTGATCAACCACCGGTCCGGATTGGAGGGGAACAACCGATACGTCCGGGAGAAGGCCGCCGCTTAGCTGTTGTTGGGGTTGAAGGTGTTGCGGTTGCTGCTGTTGCTGCTGCTGATGCCAAGCATTCCCGATAGAGGAACGACCCGAATTTAAGACAGCTATTGGCTGGGCAGCCATGGTGTGCATAGCGCTTGCTCCTATCCCAGATTGTTGCCATCTGTCAGGTTGAGATACGAAGCGCTGCCTCCCGAGAGTTTGGTCTAGTGTTGACATGCCAGATGAGCCCGCAGGAAGGACCATCTGCTTCAATGGAGGGGGCCCTGTTGCCAGCTGGGTTGGCGAACCGTCATATCCAGCATCGATGGTCCCGTTGGGGGTTTTCCGCCTTAGTTGGTGCTCGTGTTGAGAGACATGTTGCTGGTGTGGATTCCGCGTCATGGGGGCGGGGTTGTGAGCAGGTTGGGATGTGCGAATAGGGAATGTCCGGTGAGATGTTCCTGCACTTCCATTTGGAATGGTCGATGGGGTCGAAGACGACGAGGACCTCACGGGAGGCGAGACTACCGTTGATGAGTATGCACAAGAAGCACCCGACCCAGGGCCGGAAGCCAGGCCATAATGGCTGGATGAGCCAGCGGTAGCAGTGCGATAGGCCAGGTCATGATGAGGGTTGCCGATTTGGGCGTTGAATTCGGGTTGTATTCGGGGATCAAAGTGTGATTGAGGGGACATCATCTGGCCATATTGCTGGGGTGGCTGGAATTGTATTAAAGGCAACATGGTTGAGTTCGAGTTGCCTTCGGCGAGAAATGAATCTTGTTAATAGGTGACTGTATGGTACAGTGCGTTTAGGTGAGGACCACGATATTCTCCGCCTTGTGGCCTCCTCTTCTACTTCTTCTCGCTGTGGAAATGTGTACTGCTATGTGCGAAAACTTAGATTGTTGATAGTCATTGCCTGCTGGTTATAGCACGGCTGACGGCATGACAAGTGGGCATCTGGGGCTGACTGGACGTCGACACAGAGGCCAACGAGCAGTCGCAAAGCAGGCCACGCCAGCCCTTGTAAGAAAAGAAGGATCGGACCGTGTTAGGATGCAGTAAGATGAGATGTACTACAGCTATCTACAGCGACGGGTAGTCGACTCTCCCTTCTCACTACTGCTGATTATGTTGTTCGTTTTTGAGTTTGGGTAGCGGTTTCGTTCTGGAGATTAATTCCGGGAAGAGGTGAGGATTTGGAATCGAGAGGCTGGTGCGGTGACGAGTGGGAAGTTGAGAGGGTATAGAGCTGTGAGAGTTTGGTCGGCTGTTAGGGCCCGTGATGACGAGGCTGTGGCAGGGAAACCAATTGACGATGGAGGAGAGCAGGTTGGCTCTTAGGCTTTCTGTGTGATACTCGAAATGAGAGATCAAGACTGTTTGTCTCCGAGAGACTGCGGAGCCAATAAATTGGAGATAGGAAGCTAAAACGTCTTGGGAATAGTTAGTGGTCCGCGGCGGAAGAAACGGCGTGGGCGGGCTGGCGGAGGGTTTGTCGTACGGAGTAAAAGAGGCCCAAGCAAAACGATGAGCGAACTGTGGACCGCCAAAATGCTGTGGTGGGTGTTGGTGGCGGTAGGAAGAAGAATATTTTAGATTTCGGCTTTGGGATTCTGGAGGAATGAGGTCAGAGGATGTCAGGGGCGGCGCTGGTAGGCCAGCCGGGGACTTTCTGGGGAGTCCTTGAATTAGTTTGGATGGTAGATGGGGTGTGGAGGTTAACAGAAACTCTGACCCTGTGGAACAGATTTTTAGTGGTGGTGTTTATGTGTTCTGGGCCCGTACCAGAAGATGGGGGAGGAGGGGAGGGGTGACTATTACGGCTGCTGCGTACATCAAACCTGGGGCGCCAAATTAGCTTCCGGCTTCCAAAGAAAGCCCCTCAGGAGGGTGCTAACGGCCTCATCAGTGGCACCCGCCTCGCTAACATACACTCTGGTATCTTTATCAATAGTCGATCCCTTCGCCTTTGTCTACTCATCCACATTAATACTGTATGATAAATCTAGTATCCATCCACACAATCCTACCGTATATATATGGATACGGCCGCTCCCAACTTTGATCCACTAACATGGTTGAAATATTTTATATCGTACCTTACTTCACTGTGCTGTCCTCACATCCGAAGGCAGGGAGCTACACGCACACAGTGTAAACACCCTTTTGGGTTCTTTCTTTTCCTCTTTTCCTCTTTTCCTCTTTTCCTTCATTATTCAACACCTTAGGTGTTCCAGTCAATCTATCTGTCCTCGAGACTTCCTTCAGGCCACTTCCTGCATAGGCTTCACAAAATTATGGAGTGGGTGGATGAGTGGGACGAGCAAATAGCAAATTTTGGATGTATAACCACACACTGTGCAATGACACGGTACGGGTACAGCTGGGTGGGCGACCGCCACCGTCTTTCTGGGAAGCATAACGAATTACTATCCTCCGTGGGCAGGGTGCCAAGGATGCCCAGAACGCCAAGACCTCCCAGGCCGCCGCGAGCTGCTGGCGGCTGACCCCTCGCCTGTACGGCCGGCCTGTTTAGCCCACTTTTGGAGCCATCTGGCAATACGTCAATCAGCCAAACCTGCACAATGCCTGTAACCGACCCTTTTTTTTCCCTTTCCTATCCCTCCCCAAAGACTCAGGAGCATGATGAATCCGCACACCTGCCCGCAGAAGGATTGTAGTGTGGGATGGATGGATCCCACGGATGGCTAGGTAAGTTTGAGGTATTCGTTCCTAATGCACGATGAAGCTGTGTGAAATACATATCAAGTATAGGGTGAGTGAGTTTGATAAACCTATATCCATACGACACCAAAGCACATGCCAGCAGCTGTTTGATTTGTATTATATTGCATGAAGGACAGGGCACTTCAATCATTACTACCGTAGATATAAATCCCTTCTGTCAGAGAATACGATATCCAGGTCCAGGTCAAGAATTTCATGACCATGGCAACACTTTGCACCAAGCTACCTATGTACAGCAGCATCTTTCTTGCCGGATTATCATTACATTTTCATAGGAGTACAGGTGTATTATAACATGTGTGCGCGCATACGCATAGGATCGGTGTTGCACTTGGTTTACAAACACCAAACGTCATCCATACTTGTTCATCTCATCGAGTGGGTTGGATCTGGGATGGCGGCTCGTCAACGGCACGAGTTGTTACCAAATAACATACCTTAGCAGCGGCTTAGCAGACAAGCAGCTAGAATTAGTTGTGTCCGTATAGATTATCCATGTATTTACGGATTACGGAATAGGCAATTTGGAGGCAGCAATATGCATAGAGCATGAGCATATATCAGACACTCGTCTGTTCCACACCCATTCACACACAAAAGACGGCCGGTCTGGGGTTTCAGGGTTGCGGTACGTACTCCTCTTGGCCAGAGAAGTGAAAAAGCCTGCCATTCCAAGAGACTTGGCTGCAAGCCAACCCGTCCTCGGCATTACCTCACTTGAAAAGGATGACTTTGCAGCATGTCTCATCACAGTACGAACATTATCTCCCACACGTTCGCATTCCCCAACAATGTTGCCAAGTTTGTTACTTCAAAGACAACGTCTCTCGTCAAAGTCTAGAATTATTACCGTGTGAATTCATCGTAGTCATGTAAGAAATACTCCATGTGTTTAGAAATGGGCTTTGGTTTGGTATGGATAACTTTACGACGCAAACAGTGATGGATGTATATAAATCAATATGCGCCCGCCAGTCCATATTCCTTATGACCTATACGTAGTGGAGTATTTTCGTTTTGAGACTCCAGTCTCTCGGTCACACTGCAACTGTGCAAAGAGTAAACGTGGCAGACACTGACGAAACTTTATATGAAATATATATTCGGGGATATTAAAATCGACCTCCGAGGCTGCGGAGTCTCCCGGAAAAAATGGGACTAGGAGTCACATCCAAGCCATCGCAGCGCTCAAACCAGGTCGGCTGAATCCACCCTTACGGCCGATCCAAGCAGCCCTAGCAATTAGACAGCCGGCACCCTCACTGCCGCCGATCAGAAACATCTCGAGTTGCTACTGAGCACACATGTAGGACAATTACAGTCTTGTATACATGCAGTCCTCGCCTGCTGTATACGTCCATTTTCCCAACCTCCTTGTACAAAATTACAGCGGAAATGATATAGTGGAATGTGGACCACTCCAATGGACCCGATCTACCACCTGATCCTCTACAGAATATTGGTAGATAGGGTGAGTATGGGGCCCGGGAATATTTTTCTTCGTCAATACGATATAGAAATGAACCATGGGAATGTTGGTTCACCTCAGAGTGTAGCAAGGGCCCAGTCTACAGAGTAGCCAGCTAGCAGCAACTTGGGTCTCGGAAGTTGCTAGTTCTTGTTGACCTTTTGGCAATGCATCAATGTATATGCAACACCACGAGAGAGTTCCTGTCACCCACGTTACCACACGCCAGAGTAAATGTTAGGGATCCCAAAGATTATGCCAAAGCTGTCTTTCAATTTGGCATGCTGCCATGTCTTGTTCGGACCTAGTTACCGGAAACACCATGGACCTAGAGGTACCTTCGTGCACCCTCTCGTTCGCAGGGAAATATGCTGTGGTGTTATTTTATGTGGAGGCCATTGCGAAGCCAAGTACCGAATGTAGGTACAGATCGAAAACCCATCCTTTAACTCCCAATGACATGCTCGAAAGAACCAAACCAACCCGGCCAATACCCCAGTTTGCTTATTCTTCAGGAACTAGAGGGACAAGTTGCATCAGTTAGGGTTCGCACACATCAAGATAAGAGCACTTCGTGGGCCAAACAGGAAGGCATACTGTCAATTTCTCCTGCCTCGATTGCGTCACTGATTGCCTTGGGGGACTTGTGGTCAACTTGACAGCCAACGCTGTTGGCAGTTCCAAGAATCTCCTTCACGGTGCCCGCCAGCGTCTTGGCATAAGACTTGAAGCGCATTGTCCTGGCGATCTCGATGATCTCGTCCAGTGCCACGGACTTGTTGTGCTTGATGTTCTTCTCCTTCTTGCGATCACGTGGGGGTTCTTTGAGGGCGCGAATGACGAGGGAGGAAGCGCTGGGGACGACAGAAACTTGGGCTTGACGGTTCTGGATGGTGAGCTTGACAGTGACCCTCAGACCTTTCTGTTGTAGGCGCAAAGCGTACGCGCATCGTTAGCAAATTTCAATTCTGCACCAGTCCCGTCTCCAAGCAAAGCTATCCAGACAAGGATAGGATTCTCCCTCCTCTCCAGTATGCTACTCCACCGTCTCCACTAGAACAAAGATGTTACTTACCCAGTCGCCGGTAGCCTTGGCAATATCTTCTCCGACCTTCTTGGGTGACAGACCCAGAGGACCGATCTTAGGTGCTAGTGCCGAGGAGGCACCGACCTCACCACCCGTGGCACGGAGGTGGCTGTAATCCCAGTTAACATTGGTTTTAATATTTCACATTGTCCCATGATGGTCGCGCTAGATAGAGGCATCGAGTGGAGGTCGGGTTCGTAACTTGATGAACGAAAGGGAGAAGGCAGAGTGTACGTACATAACCTTAATCTCGTTGGGATCGAACTTGGGAGCTGTGAAATGCCAGTCAGTATTTTAAGCGCGGTACTGGTTATGCCATTCTATTGGGATAATAACTTACGCATCTTGGCTGTAGTTGGGCGGTTCTTGGTGTTTTCCGATGCTGTTCAAGGCGGAGTGTTGTGGTAGTGATGCTCCTATAAATTTTTAGAAGGGGGTTTGACAATTTGTTGTGGGTGCTAAAATGCAGCCCTAGCCGGAAGCTAGAATGTTGGCATTGTGCACGTGAGTGACCGCCCAATCAAGCTTCGATTAGCTAATAAGGGCTTTAGTGGCATCCGGCTCCGCAGTGTGCTCACTCTACGCTACATTGTCAATACATATGATCTTCGGCAATTGATAATTGCGGCAGTGTCGCTACTAGATTTCACCCCAAACCTCACTCTCTGTATTTTTAGCCATGATATAATCTAGCATTCCTTTGAGATACTGTCTCGCACCACAAAGTTCATATATACATTTCACCCAGCCCACATCATGCCCAGTCAAAAAAAACTTATCTGAAAGTTTGCGCTCGTATTCGAAATCTCTGGGTTGAAGAATTGCTTATTGGGAAATCGTTTTCGGACCTTCTAATTAAATACAGAATGGGGATGGATAAAGTAGCTTTAGAAGACGCTAAGGTACCGTGCCACCACAGTATTGGGGGCTTCAAGTAATTATCTCCATTTACTAGTTGGTTCCGCTCACAGCCAGCTTCATCAAATGGTCCATAAATGTTTGCAGTGACACATCATCCGTGAAGATTGTCTGGGCGGTCTGAGCCCCAGCCCAGGCACCGGTGGTGTGGGTTGTGGACGGGTTGAGCTTGGAAAGAAGGAAGCGTGCCTGCGAACCACCAGCATCGCAGACAATAAATCGGGGTAGAGGAAAACGGTCGGTGATAAGTTCCTAGAGATGTGTTAGTTAGTGTGGAGGGATATCTTATATTAGGGGATGCGGCACAATGGACTCCCGCCGGTGTTTACTTACCCTAGCATCTTCCTTGGGCTGTTCTAGAAGGGCAGCAAAGTTCTCATACCCTTCCTGGTCTTGATACCCGGCCTTCTTCCACTCGGCAATAGTCTCGCCGTGGAAGATGAGAATGTGGAAAAAGGTGTCGAGCAGCAAGATGTGAGTTGGTTGGATCGATGTCGAGTCAAGGAGGACGGGTTGGCCTCCATCCTGGTCGAACGTGTATGAGTCGAGAGTCGGTTGGATCATGATCAACGAGTTGCTCACATCCTCATGGTTCAGGACATGCCTATAAAATGCCGTCTCATCTGGGGAATTGTTGAACACCTGGAGGAACTGGCTCCTCCGCAAGTGGAACATGAACTGGGGATACAGCGTAAAGTTCTTTTCCAGTCTGAAGGACGAGGGGTCATCTTTACGATAGTCGGCAAACCTTGAGCACAAGCGGATAAGCATCCGGTCCACCCATCGGAGTACATCGGGACCATCATCCACCTCGGCCTTGAAAACGGCGATTCGCGACATGAGGACGGCGGCGGCTTCCTGGTCAAACGACTGGGCCACGGCAGGGTCACCCGCCGGTCCGCTCAAATTGCGGGCTATCGTAGTGACCCTGAGGTGGAATTGGCCAGACGAGTGTTGGTAGTAGGTAAGGAACTGCATCATGCCCTTCTGAGGTGCCTGCTGCTGGTGCTGTGCCGGCCCCTGGCTGGCGATTTCGAAGTACACACCGTAGCTAGCGCTCGGGTCAATGCCACACATTTTCCATGAGCAGGTATTACCAGTGCCACATTCCGTCTCACCGACCGACGTGCTCTTTTTATTCAGGGACACTGCATGGCCTATTAGACCTGTCACCTTGACTTCCTTCGTGGTGAGCACCTCCAGCACCGCATTGAATCCCATGAGGAGATTGCCGTCGCCATCCTTTTCGAATACGCGGATAAACGACTGCTTGAACATAGAGGAGGTAAAGCTGTCGGTGAGGATCATGTGCCCACCCGTCGAGTTGCATAGGCTCTTCATCTCAAGCAGACCAACCTGATCAAGACAGCCGGCAAATATGTCAATGATATGTCCGTTGTGGGCAGTTCGTTTGGCCAGGTTGTCGTAAAACTTCAGCGCTTTCTTGTAGTACTTAACATTGTCACGGTCAATGTCATGATGGGATCGGATGGGCTCACGTAGCTCTGGGCCGACCACCATCCCGGGTCCTTCGGTGGCAGGTCCGCCAGCGAAGAGCATGATGCGTCCACCAGCGTTCTGGAAAGACGACTCGAGGAGGCCGACAGCGACACTCAGGGCGACTCCGCTGCAGCGCATGTTCCTGCGGTCGTTTGAAACGGGCCAAGGGTCGCGCTGAAGCTGCTCCAGTGCCTTCGTGAGCTGGAATTCGCACTGCTGAACGGGGAGTAGGAATCTCGAAGCGGGGCCCATGGGCATCATTGGGCGACCAGGTTGTTGGGGTTGCATTGGAACGCCTGGTCTCATAGCAGGCGACACCAGCCCTAGCATCTCCTGAACCTGCTTGGCTGAGTAGTCCTTGCTACCCCTGAATACGTACGACTTTGCGCACTCGGTATAACCAATCTCGTGGACTTGGGCCTATCAGGATAGTAGTGAGAATTAAGCACGCATGGTGATCGGCTTGTGCCAGAGTGTAGTGCGTATGTGTGTGCCCTAAACGTACCATAGTTCCAAAGGTGATGAGGCCCACCAGGGCATTCTCTGGAAGCAGGCTGAGGCTCATGACCAAAGACTCTTTAAGGGCAGCAAGACTGTCCTCTTCTTGGCAGGTGTCGACGACATAGAGGAAGATGGGGGGGCTTGGAGCCGGACGGGAGAGGCGGTACTCGATCGTAGTATTGGAGGGATGGAGCTCGGGAGGGATGGCATTTGCGGTGATATCCTTATAGTGGGCAGGAAGGGGGTTCCTCGACAGACAGAATGGGCATATCCAAAGACGTGCGCGAACGTCAACCTGGCAAAAGGGATTGAGAACCGAGCGACATGGCTGTTTGCAGGTGACGGGTTCGAATTGGAGGAGCGGTGACTCTGGCTTCTCCTTGAGGGGGGTGTAGAGAGCTCCGATCGGGACGACGAGGCGCGATGCTTCCTATGTGTGCTGTCAGCCCGGGATATAGAGAAAGGTGATGCCATTCAACAATTAAACGGGCTCACCCACCATGCGCGTGCTGGGAAAGACATTCCAGCTGAGCCTGACTCCGTCCCGGTCCTCGACCTCACTCCATTGCTCTTTCAAAGCTTCATAATCCATCGTCCTCGACCAGTGCCAGCGGGGCTTGACCTAGGTGGCAATTGTTGGATTAGATAAAGGAGACGGGTATAATTTGACCCTGTGCTTCGTCGAGGAGTTGGTGGGGTGGAAGAGGGGAAAGAATTGTGTTATTGTGAGGAAGCTTTTTGGGATTAAAACGAATATGCTATGGCGAAGGTCGGTGATATCTGGCGGGGTGCCAAACCAGCCAGCTTGCAGGAAACCACAAACCTAGGCGTTACCGAGAAGTTCCTACGCACATGAACTCGGCCGGGTACTCGAGCAAATGTGGGGCTGTTTCCGCTTATTCATCATCAAACCCCAAAATGCCACCTATCTCCTTCCATTATTGCACGCACGTATTTTACTGTAGTACATGGTTTATTATTATTCCTATAAGGAACGTCGACCTACCCGGGACCTGCCCGGGACTGGTACGGAAAACCTTCCTGGGATAAAATGCTAAGAATCTTTTAGCGTAATATAAGCGACCCTCCCGGGAATGTAAAAATAAAGGAACTTGGATCCTTTTCCGTTTTTTAAAAATAAGTTTTTAAAAAAGCTAATTATAATATACCTATTATTATTATATTTTTTTTAACCTTTAACACCTTATATAATCTTTTTATAGGGGAAATTTATAGACCTTATTATAATTCTTATTTTTCTCCCCCTAATTATCTAAAAAATAAAAAACAAAAAATAAATGATCGAATTTTTATAATAAAAGTAAAAACGAACTTATATATTAATCTTAATACAACGCCCCCGCTGCGTTATTATATAATCAGTTAATCCCAAATAATAGGAATAAAAAAAAATACCTTAAAAAAGAGAAATTTTAATTTTTATACTTTTAAATAGTACTATACTAAACGCATTATTTAATTTAAATATATTGGAAATTTAAAGTATTAATAATAAACCTTAAAGGCGGAATTGATTAAAGTCGAAAAAAACTAGTTATAGGTAAAATATTATTAAAAATCAAATAATTTATGATCGAATAATAAACAACCTAATATTATAACCCTTTTAATTATTACCACCTTTCGCTAATATAATATTTAAAAAAATAAACCTTTAGTATATTTTTAATAAAAATTATAAAGAATTCCTTTTTATATTTAATTATATGGCGCCCGATTTATAATAATACTGATAAATATTCCTAAACGCCTTTAAAATTAAAACGTTAAGGGAATAAAATAAAAACAATTAAACGGCGTTCCGTATTTAAATTAAAATCGAACTTAAAAACGCATAAAATAAAGACTATACCCTTTAATAATTATTAAAAAATGCGCATTAAAAAAGCCTAATTCTTATACAGATTGCATTATTACCTTTTATGCCTAAAGAATGAATTTAAAAATATTAATAAAGAAATAAAAATTTAAATATTTTATATTAAATTAATACCAGCCCTGATTAATAATATTAATATATACGCTAACCCTACACCTGTTATATAAATCGGTGTAATTGATTTAGCCTAAATATTATATAATTAGTTTTATATATTAAAATTAAAAAAAACCAAAACCTAGGAAAAAAGGCTTCAATATTAATAAAACCTTAATGAAATTTAAAGGGAAAATATTCCTAAAAAAGTAGGAAATCAAACCCGGTTTATACCACTATATTATAATAAAAAGAATATTAATTAAAGAAAAGAAAACCCCGCCGGTTAATTATAAAACTGGTAAACCATTTAGATATTTCCAATATAATTTAAAAAGGGAATGATAATTCGGCTTTAATTAAATATACTTAACATAATAAACGTAATACTCTAAGGTATATTCGAAATTCCACTTTATATAATAAATAATCGCAAGAATTCGCGCACCTTTATTATTTTATATATTATGGTAAAATAATAATAATAATAACTCGCCTATATTATTGTTAATGGCGGTAATAATACGGAAAAGAATTACTCTTAATCCTTTAATAAAACGCTGGTTTTTTACTATTAATGTTATAAATATTTTTATTTTATCCGCTCGTAAATTTATAAATGTGAAGGGCTGAAGTCACGTCGAGGAGCAACGATGAGTGCTATAATAATATATATATTCGATTTACGAAAAAGGAGGAAAAAGGTGGGGGAAGGAAAAGTAACAAGGGGCAGTGGTTTATTAGGAGCGTTTTATATATATAGGACCCGTTATAATAGGGTCCACAGGTTTACCATATGGGAAGGTTAAGCAAGGTGCAAAAGGCTAAAATAAATGGGATAACAATAAGTATATTATAACCAGTCTTTTTAAAAGCTTATTTTTAAAAAAAAAGAAAAGGATTTAAGTTTTGTTATTTTTATATCCCTTAGTGGGATCGTTTATATTATATTAAAATATCCTTAACGTTTTATCCCAACAAGGTTTTCTATACCAGTCCCGGGTAGGTTTTAAATAGGTCGATATTTTTTATAATTATTCTTTTATTTAGGGCGCATATTATAGCGGTGCCGGAGGTATCCCCAGCTGTATTTATACCAAAAACCTATGCCTGGCGCAATTGCTTAAATAATTAATTTAAAGCCTTAAAATAATCCTGTACAGGATTATATAAAATGTTAAAAGTACCCCCGGGACTTCTGGGAGGGCAATAAACAATGGTGGCAGAAAGTTAATTATAAAAATGCAATTATTATTTAATATATTATATTTTCCTCTAAATACCACATTATTATTTAGGAATAATCCTGTACAGGACTATTTTATATTTTCTAAAGCGTTGTCACTTTTAAACAGGCAATTGGAGGTTTAATTAAACCAAAGAGTTTGGTTTTAAACACCGACCATGCAGCGAGGTTATTAGACCTACTCCCCGCTATAATATCCTTAACCGTTATTACAGTTTAAAAGTATTATAAATTATATAATAATTATAAAATACTTGGGGTTATATGGAAGGTATAAGCGCGGGCGTGGCTATTTATATATAACGGTGTATTATATCCATAAATAATATATATAATCTTAAAAGTTCGGTTATTATAATTATACATTTTTATAATAATATATACCTTTTTATGGGTAGGTAAAAATACAATCCTGTATTAAATTATTACCCATTTTTCATTACCTTTTTTAATATTTATTTAATATAATACCAACTTATAATTTGAATGCATCTTGATTAATTAAATAAATAATTAAATATATTATAACCTAGTTTTTCTTTATACTTTATTTTAATTTATAAAAATAATACCCTAATAATTAAGTCATAATCCCCTATATTAATTAATTATTATAATGAACATTACTATGCCTTATTATTATTCTAAAACTAAGGCATAATATCATTACCGTCTTATAAGGCAACGGGACCGCGGCGGCTCTATTCTTAGTCGCAAATATGCTTATATATATTATTATTATTGTATTATGGACGATATTAATTTATTACGGAACCCTGATTATTTCGATAGGTTTGCGAGGCCTAATTACTAATAATTTCAAAATATTACTATTTTATATAATGATTATGATGAAAATAATAATCTTTATAAACAGGTAATATTCCCTAAATATTCCTTCCGTATTAATATTCCATTAATTAAATAAAAAGCCTATTACCGGTATAAAAGGCAATTTTAATAATTTTTTTAAAAAATATTAATTGAATTGAAGGATTATCGCTTATTAATATATATTTAATATCCGGTACTTCTACGCAGGAAGTAAGGTGTGGGAGTACGTAATATCCGTCATACATATCGTGAAAATCGCTAATGCGATTTAAATTATTAAAAAATTGATATTTTATTTTATTTTATTCGCTTATAATTGTATTTCTCTTTATTTCATTCGCTCGTTATTCTCTGCATTTTACATATTATTTTATTTCTATTTCTTCTATTCGCTTTTTATCCTATACGTTTTATTCTTTTTTTATTCTTTTTTTTATTCGCGTTTTATTCTTTATATTTTACTTTTTATTCTTTATATTTATTCGCTTATTATTGTTTTATTATTATTCGTTTATTATTTACTTAATTCATTTTCCTTATTTTATTTCTATTTATTTTACTCGCTTATTATTTTACTTTTTTATTTTTATTTATTTTACTCGCTTATTATTCTACCTTTTTATTTCTATTTATTTCACTTACTTATTTATTTTACTCGCTTACTTATTTTAATTGCTTATGAATTTCAATTGCTTTATTATTTTAATCACTTACTTATTTGAATTGCTTACTCATTTTAAATGCTTATTAATATTATTTGGTTTAATTGAAAAGTTTTTTAAAGGTCTAGAGAACATGGCTACTGGTTAATTTAAACTTATACACTTTAGGTTTACAGTTTTAATAAACGATATAACTTTAACCAATTAAACTACTATACTATAACTTACCTTATTTAGTATGGGACCTTCTTTAATTTATAACCCTTCTATAAGGAACGTCGACCTACCCGGGACCTACCCGGGACTGGTACGGAAGACCTTCCTGGGATAAAACGCTAAGGATCTCTTAGCGTAATATAAGCGATCCCCTTAAGGGACGCAAAAATAAAGGAACTCGGCTCCTCTTTTTTTTCTTAAAAATAAGCTTTTAAAAAAACTGGTTATAATATACTTATTACCATCCCATTTATTTTAGCCTTTTATACCTTACCTAACCTTTTTATAAAATAAACCTATAAACCCTATTATAATTCTTATTCTTTTCCCCCTAATTATCTAAAATATTAAAAGTAAAAAACGAATAATCGAATTTTTATAATAAAAATGTAATGGGGTCCACAGGTTTACCCTGTGGGAAGGTCAGGCAAGGTGCAAGAGGCTAGAATGGATGGGATGGCAATGAGTATATTATAGCCAGTCTTTTTAAAAGCTTATTTTTAAGAAGAAGAAAAGGAGCCAAGTTCCTTTATTTTTTTGTCCCCTGGGGGGATCGCTTATATTACGCTAAGAGATCCTTAGCGTTTTATCCCTAAAAGGTCTTCCGTACCAATCCCGGGTAGGTCCCGAATAGGTTAATATTCCTTATAATTATCCTCCCTTTTAGGGCGGATATTCTTAACCACCATTACGGCTTAAAAGTATTATAAATTATATAATGGGTATAAAGTACTTACGTTAATATAAAAGGTATAAGCGTAGGCGTGATTATTATATATAATGGCGCATTATATATATAATAATATATATAGCCCTAAAGGCTCGGTTATTATAATTACGCGTTTTTATAATAACGCATACCTTTTTATAGGTAAATAAAATATAACCCTTCGCTAAATTATTACCCACTTTTTATCACCTTTTTTCCAGCATTTTTTTAATATAATATTAATTTATAATCTTAATTTTATTTTAATTAATTTAAATAATTAATTAAATATAATATTACTTAATTTTTATTTATACTTTACCTTTTTTTACCCTAATAATACCTTAGCGTATATTAAGCGATTATTTATATTAATCGTTTTATTATAATAAACGTTATACCTTATTATTATTATAAGATTAAGGTATAATATTATTATTATTTTATAGGGTAGCGGAACCGCGGCGGCGTTATCCTTGGTTAAAAGTATATTTATATATATTACCGTTATTATATTATAAATAATATTAATTTATCGCGCAAGCCTAATTATTATAATAGGCTTACGCGGCCAGACTATTATTAATCGGGAGGTATTATTATATTATATAATAATTATAGCGAAAATAATAACCTTTATAAATAGGTAATATTTCCCAAGTATTCCTTTAATATTAATATACCGCTAACCAAATAAAAAGCCTATCGCTAGTATGGAAAATAATTTCGACGATTTATTTAAAATAATTATTTAATTTAAAGGTTATTATTCGTTAGTATATATTTATCGAGGTATTTTCCTAATATTTGCCGGGTATTAATATAATAAAATAGCGCTTCCCTTTTAGCGAGAATAAGGTCGCCGCCGACCCTAATACGGTTGGCAAGCTTATTTTTAATATTGGGCATTTTTATAAATTTAATAAAAAGTTCCATAATTATTAGGCCCTTTTATTATATTACGAGCAGCAGCATTATTTTAAGCATGGGCTTATTAGTAATAAAAAAAACCGTGCTACCGTAAATAATACCCTAATGTAATATTAATAATAAGAGGGCAATATTAATAATTTTATTTTTCTTTTTAAAACTTTACCACCTATTAAATTATAATAATAGGTTATCGGTCTTTTTTGGCCCAATTTATACAGCGATTTCCCTTAGGTATTATAAGTTTTATTTTAATAAAACGCTTTCCTAATAATATATTAATAATTTTGGGGTAATTAAGGTGCGGTTAATAATAAAGTTTAGAAATTTTAATTAATACCGCGTTTTATATTAGGAGATTCGGGGTTCGCGGCGCTTTATATAATAAAATACCATTTTATAAAGCGTTTTTACAAGGTAGCGGAGAACGTATATATATCCGATAATATTATTAAGGATTTATTACGCGAATTGCCTTATTTTAATAAATTAAAGGCCTAAAAGTGGCCGGAATTTTATTATTATTTTACGGGGGTTAGGGTAGCGGTATTATTATATTTCCTTAATAAGGAACCGGGTTCAAGTCCCATTAATGGATTTTTTACTTTTTATTTTTATTAATTATTATAATGTATAATATATAGGTATTTATAAGGGTAGGCCTAAAGGGGTTTTCCTTATTAATTTAATAATTAATACCGGCGCTTTTATATTTCCGTTTAATATATAATTATATATTTTATATTTAGGGCTTATATTGCTTAAGCATATGGCTGGGGATATATTGGTAATATTTTCGGGTTTACCAAGATAAGCTTTTTTTTCGCTTTTAGGATCCCCTTAGGTTTCTTTTCCTGCTTTTTCGCTTTTTAAACTTAATTATTATTTTTATTACGTTTGCCATATTTTCCTTCGGAATTTATTAATCGTATTCCGAAGGCTATTCCGTCTAATAAATTAAATAATACCAATCGCCCTAATATTTACACTTATTTAATATTTATTCGATTTCCCACTGCTCCGGGTCCTTTTCGAGGTCCGGTATTAGGAAAGGGTTTTTTTATTTGCCCAAGCGGTTTTTCCACGGCTTTAAAAGGCTTATATAAAAGATATTATATAATTTTAAGTATTCGTTAGGGAGGGCCAAGCAATAGGCCTGCGATCCCATAATATTAAAAACTTTAAATAATCCGATAAACCTTGGGGCCAGTTTATATAATAGAAGTTTAAAATAAATGTTTTTAATTAAAAGTTTAACCAAATCGCCCCGCCTATATTACTTTGGCTGGTAACATTTATTATAGGCATTTTTTTAATATTGCTAGGCGTTTTTAAGGTATTTTTTAAACATTTCCCTTATTATATATAAGTTTTCCAGCCTGGCTTTTATAACGGGTACCTTTCTTAAAATAAGGTCGTTTTCGGCCTTATATTTAAACTTTGGGTTATACCCCATTAATATTTAAAAGGGTAAGGTAAATATATTAAAATACCTTATATTATTATATATAAATTTTACCTATAATAATAAAAACGCCTAATTTAATTAATTTTGGGTGGTATAATAATATAAGAAATATTTTAATACCTGGTTTACCCTCTCCGTTTGGCCATCGGTTTAAGAGTAAAATGCCATTAATAAACGGCATTTAATTTTAAAGTAAAAATATAATTTAAACCAGAACTTATTTATAAATAAGGGTCCTTTATTATTAATAATACCGTTAAAAGCCCCGTATTATAATTTAACCTTTTTATAAAATAATTATATTAATTCGGAAATTATAATATTATTATATACGGGTAAAAAAATTCCAAGTTTAATATATTTATATATTATTATAAGGATTATATCCACCTTTTCGAAGCCATTTATAATTAATAATAAGCCAGTAATAAAATCCATAAAGAATTCGCTTATAAAACGCCGGGGTATTAGTAAAAAAACCATGGTATTATAAGAATAATATTTTAATATATTTATTTTTTAATAAATACTATATCCGTTAATATATTCGGCCATATTTTTATTTATTTTTAACCAAAAATATTTTTAACCTAATAATTTATTTATTTTAAATTTACCGAAATATTTTACCAAGGGATTATTATAATAAAACTATATAAGCTCTTTTCGAATTATAAATTTTATCGGAATGATTATATATCCCTTAAATAATAAAAGGTTATTTAAACTTTTTTAGCCTGGGTTTTTAAAAATTTAAGGTTTATTTAATATTAGGGTGGCGATTTTTTTAATATATATTAGGTTAATATTTTATAATTATTTAATATAATTATATAGGCTTTTATTTATAAACGAATATGGTTTTTCTTTTACCGTGGCAGTTTTAATTATTACCCGGGGCAGGGCCATTTTTTAAGGTTTTTTTATAAGGTCCGCTTAAAAGTACTTAAATAATAGCTTATTTAATTTTTAAGGTTATATGGCCCTAAGACTATATATTTTAGCCATTTTCCTTTATAATAATGGAAGGAAATTACCTTCCGCCGGAGTTTTTAAAATATAATCAGGCCTTTTTAATAGGGCATCGGCAGGGTTTCGCTTATTTACCTGGTGCTTAATCTTAAAATCGAAGGGGGCCAAATATATATACCAATATACTTGGCGGCCATTTAATTTTTATTAATTTATAAAGGTTTAAAGGTTAAAATAATTTAAAAGGATTTTAATTAGGAATATTAACCCTTCGAAATAATATCGCCAGTGTTTAAATAATAAAATAATAGCGAATAGTTTTTTATTAAAAGTATTATAATTCAGCTTAGCTCCTTTAAATTTAATAGACTAAAAAGCGATAGGGTGGTATATACCTTTTTTATCCGGTTATAATAAAATGGCTGCTTAGGCCTAATTTAAGGTATCGGTTTTAACCCATATAAATAATTAAGGGTTAAAATAATAAAGCAGGGGAGCATTTTAAAATGCGTTAATAAGCTGGTAAAACGCCTCCTTTTTTAAAGCGTTTAATTTAATAAACCCTGGCTTTTTCCCATTTATATTACCTTTTAATAAATTAATAAAGGGAGCCATAATATTAAAGTATTTATGGATAAATCTCCGATAAAAATTATAAAACCCTAAAAATACTTATATATTATGGTAGGTTCGCGGGAATGGCCATTTAATAATAATAAGGGTATATTTGGGGTTTATTAAAATCCCCTAAAATAATAGGATAAAGCCTAAAAACTTAATTTTTTTATATAAAAAAAGCATTTTAACGGCTTCGTGTATAATTATATAATACGTAACCATTTTAAAACGGTTTAAACGTGCTTGGTATATATATTACGATCGGAGGAGAAAATTAGGATATTATTTAAATAAGTAATATAAAAATTATCGATTAATCCTTTTAGGGTATTATAAATATAGTTTTAAAAAATGGTAGGGGTATTGGTAAGGCCAAATGGTATAACCAGGTATTTATAATGGCCGTATTAAAAACGGAACGCTATTTTCCACTCCTTTCCCTCCTTAATATAAATTCGATAATATATATTTTTAATATCGATTTTAATAAAAAATTATACTCCGTTAATTCGGTCCAGAATCTTTATTACCAAAGGGAGGGGGTAGCGATTCTTTACCGTTATTTTATTAAAACCCCTATAATTTATATAAAGCCTTAAATTTCCGTTTAATTTTAGAATAAATAAAATCGGGGCTTTTAATGGGGATAATAATAAACGTATAAGTTCTTTGGTTAGGTATTTATTTAAATAGGCTTATAGGGCTGCCAATTCCTTTTAAAAAAGTGCGTAAATAGGCCTATAGGGAGGTATGGATTCGGGAAGAAAAGGGATGGTATAATCCGCGCTATTATATAATAAAAGGGCACCACCTACGGGGTTTTCGAATATATTTTAAAACGCTTAAAATTCGCTTAAAATTCTTTAAGGGTATACCGCATTATTACTTTCCTTTTTTTTCTTAAAAAATAGCTCGGGTGGCGTTTATATAAAGGAAAATATATGGGCCTTATTTTTATAAATTTTTATAAATTTATAAACGGATAAAATAAATATATATATAAGGTTAATGGTAAAAAACCAGCGTTTTATTAGCGGATTAAGGGCGATTTTTTCCCGTATTATTACCACTATTAATAATAATATAAGGGAATTATTATTTTTATTTTTTAATATAATGCACGAAGTAATAAAGGTGCGGGAATTTCCCCGATTATTTATTATATAAAGTAAAACCTTAAATATACCTTAAGGTATTGCCTTTATTTTATTAAGCATATTTAATTATAACGGAATTATCGATGCCTTTTTAAGTTTATATTTTATTATAAATAATAAATTAATAATATTAATTTCCGCGCCTATATTTAAATTAATTAAAATAAAGATTGCGAATTTAAAAATTAGGGGGATAAAAGTAGCGGAAATAAAAAAACGAGATAGTACTTTTATAAGAGTAAAAAGCAACGTAAAAGTGGAGGTACTTATACCATTCCCTTATTTCCCGATTATTTTACCTTAGAATTATTTCCTTTTTTCTCGCCCTTTGCCTGGCCGGCCGTCCCTTTTTTTACGGCGGCTTATACTTATTCCGGGGTTTAAGTATAGCCGGGAAAAAGGTAATATTTTAAATTATATTGGAAATATTTAAATGGTTTACCGGTTTTATAATTAGGCGGGTTTTTTTTTCCTTTTTTTTTTTAATTAATACCCTTTTTATTATAATATGGTGGCATAAACCCGGTTTAATTTCCCCCTTTTTTTTAGGAGTACTTTCCCTTTAAATTTTGCTAGGGTTTTATTAATACCTCGCCCTTTTTTCCCTGGGTTTTTAATCCCTTTAACCTTAATGTATAAAATCGATTATATAATATTTAGGCTAAATTAACCATACCAATTTAAATAATAGGTTTAAGGTTACCGTATATATTAATATTATTAATAAGGGCTGGTATTAATTTAATATATAATATTCGAGCCTTTATTTCCTTATTAATATTTTTAAATTAATTTTCCAGGGATAAAAAATAATGGTGGAATTCCTATAAAGATTGGGTTTCCCTTTAATACGCGTTTTTTAATAATCGTTAAAGGGTATAATCCTTATTTTATACGTCCTTAAGCTAAGTTTTAATTTAAATACGGAACGCCGTTTAATCGCTTTGGTTTTATTCCCTTAGCGTTTTACTTTTAAGGGCGTTTAGGAATATTTACCAGCGTTAGCGTAAATCCGGCGCCATATAATTAAATATAAGGAGGATTTTCTTATAATCCTTACAATATTTTTTGCGATTTTTATTAAAAGCGCATTAAAGGTGCATTTTTTAAATATTATATTGGCGGAAGGTGGTAATAATTAAAAGGGTAGTAATATTAATAATTTTAATATTAGGTCCTTTATTATTTAATAATAAATCGCTTTGTTTTTAATAATATTTCGCCCGTGGTTGGTTTTTTTTAAATTTAACCAGTTCCGTTTTTAAGGTTTATTATTTACGCTTTAAGTTTCGAATAAATTTAAGTTAGGCAATATATTTAGCGTGGTATTATTCGAAAGTATAAAAATTAAAATCTCCCTTTTTTCGAGGTATTTCTTTTTTGTTATTATTATTTAAAATAAAATGGCTATGCGATAACGGAGCGGGGGCGTTTCGTTAAGGTTAATACGCGAGTTCGTTTTTATCTTTATTATAAAGATTCGATCGTCCGTTTTTTGCTTTTAATATTTTGGGTAACCAGGGGAAGAAAAATAAGAATTATAATAGGGTTTATAGGTTTACCCTCTGGGAAGGTTAGGTAAGGTATAAAAGGCTAAAATAAATGGGATAGTAATAAGTATATTATAACCAGTCTTTTTAAGAGCTTATTTTTAAAAAAAAGAAAAGGAGCCAAGTTCCTTTATTTTTTTATCCCCTGGGGGGATCGCTTATATTACGTTAAAAGATCCTTAGCGTTTTATCCCTGGAAGGTCTTCCGTACCAGTCCCGGGTAGGTCCCGGGTAGGTCGACGTTCCTTACAAAAAATAAAAATAAACTTATATATTAATCCTAATAAAACGCCCCCGCTTTAGTATTATATAACCACTTTATTTTAAATAATAATAACGAAAAGGAAATACCTCGAAAAAAGGGAAATCTTAATTTTTATACTTTCGAATAATACCATATTAAGTATATTGCCTAATTTAAATGTATTCGAAATTTAAAGCGTAAATAATAAGCCTTAAAAGCGGAACTGGTTAAACTCGAAAAAAATTAATTATAGGCGAAATATTATCGAAAATAAAGCGATTTATTATTAAATAATAAAAGACCTAATATTAAAATTATTAATATTATTACCCTTTTAATTATTACCACCTTTCGTTAATATAATATTTAAAAAATAAACCTTTAACGCGCTTTTAATAAAGGCCGCAAAAAATATTGCAAGGATTATAAGAAAATCCTCCTTATATTTAATTATATAGCGCCGGATTTATACTAATATTAATAAATATTTTTAAACGCCCTTAAAAATAAAATACTAAGGGAATAAAGCCAAAACGATTAAATGGCGTTCCGTATTTAGATTAAAATTTAATTTAAGGATATATAAAATAAGGATTATACCCTTTAATAATTATTAAAAAACGCGTATTAAAGGAAAGCCTAATCTTTATAAAAATTCTATTATTACCTTTTATCCCTAGAAAATTAATTTAAAAATATTAATAAGGAAATAAAGGCTTAAGTATTTTATATTAAATTAATACCAGCCCTTATTAA
>JAKWBI020000644.1:0-26386 GCA_022664585.2 Zalerion maritima | reverse complement strand
TTCCCCTCTTTTTCTTTTGGTTAGGTATGAATTGGGGTTAATTTCGTGCTAACCTGGAGCCACATGTAGCTATTCTCACAAACGTTAGTCTCGCGGTCATCCCCCAGTGGTTTCATAAACGAAAGGGCATTGCAATGGGAATCTGTACGCTCGGTACCGGGCTTGGAGGGCTATTTTTCTCGGCCGTTCTCCAGCCTCTCCTGACAACAATGAGCTGGAAGCTGGCCATGGTTGTGCTATTCGCCATCATGACTCTCCTAGTCCTCCCCGGGAGCTTTGCGATCAGGCCCAGAATGGCGGGAACGAAAGAAGGGTTCTGGAAGCTACGTTGCTTTACCTCCATGAGCTTTCTCCTGCTTACGGCCTGCCTATTTGGTGAGATTTCCCGTGACCCAGACATGAACTCGAGACTAGAACTCTAATATGCTGCTCCCCAAAGGGTTGGAGCTTGTCCTTTTCTCTAACTGGGGCATTATCCCCGAATACTCACTGGTCACCAATAGAAGCGAGAGTGTCAGATTCTGGCTCTTGATTTCTTTCAACCTCTCTTCATGCCTTGGGAGAATTTTGCCCCCCTTTCTTGCCGACCAATGTGGTCACTATAACACTTTGCTCGGGATGTGTGTCTTCACCCTCGTTTCCATGATTGGCATCTGGCTCCCCCTTGGTGACAAAAGCTTGGCTGCTCTCTATGCCGTCGCGATCCTCAACGGGTTTGGAACCGGAAGTTTTGTCGCGCTAGGAGCAACCACTCTGTCAACACTTTGTAGCCCCCAGGACTTCGGGAAGTACCTCGGATCAGCTTACACTTTGGTCAGCTTTGCGTAAGTGGCATGTCGTGATGGACTCAAACACACAAAGCAGACACTGACCTTGGCCACCTTTTTGCATCATAGAACCTTACTGGGCAACCCAGCGAGCCACAGTATTCTCGAATCTGGCGGCCCGGAAGCCGTGGTAGGATTCCTATCGGGCGTTCTCTTTATCGCCATCCTGCTTCTGTGGGCAGCCCGATGGAGAGTTTTGGGCAATGGCTTGTCACTTCAGAGAGTATAGAAGCTCCTGCAGCAGGCCCCACCAGCTGTTCTGGTGCAGTGGGTGCGGGGGGAGATATGGCGGGTCTGCCAGCCCCTGATCTTGCATGCCCCAGTGCTTGTATCACAGAGATTCGGCAGGCCAAGATTCCAGATCCAGAAGGGCGGGGAGCACGAGGAACCACCCACCCTGAAAGCGGCACAGGCGGTGATGTGTGGTGTCAACTGCATCCTACTTACCGGAGATGAAGCCCAGCGTCTGCCGCGCCACCAACTTCTCATGGGGACCCATCAAAAGAAGCAAGGCAGGAAAAGTTTAGATCAAAGTTTGGAGACTCGGAAGGAAAACAAGCTTGCCCAAGTTTATCCCAGCCCGGCCTATCACTAGCTACGGGCTCGATTCATTGTTCGTTGGCGCCATAGCAAGATCGCCCACCCCAACCGCGGCTGTTAGCCTTGCCCACATAGCGGGCATCCCATGCCCCTATTTTGTAGCATCTCGTGGAATTCTTGAATGCCACTGCTCGAGGTCGAAAAAAGCCGCTTCTCTCTTGTGGGGGTGCACTGTGCTGAGCCGCAGCACTGCGTCTCCCTGCCACCCCGTATAAAGGCTCATTCATGAACAACTCTGGCAGGCGGTAGTCTCGAGTTGTGGCCTCTGGATATACTTCCTCGAAAGAGCTGCTACTGCATTAGCGCTGAGAGCCAGTAGGCGCTCTTTTGCCCCCCTGCCCCCTCTTGTTGAGGTTCAGGATCAAATCATCATGAGGCCAACGCAACTACCTGGTTCCATCGTCTCGGTAGGCCCTTAATGAACACTTGTGGCGTCTCAGTCGAAGTTTTCGCTCAAGGTTTCGAGTATAGTTTTTCTCTCTCGGGGATGGAGACCTGGAGGGCCGTGACCTCCCCGTGTTGAGCATACGTTATATCTTAGCTGCTGGATTGGGATTAGCACCCCCACGCCCCCTGCTTTGTCAACCAGCTAGTATAAATACCTTGCCTGTATTATTTTCATTATAACGTCGGTGTGTCGGCCAAAGTCTATAGCAATATCAAGAAAGAGAAATTAAAGTTCTATGGGCCTTGGAAGGCTTGTTTTCAAAGACCATCGTTTCTGGGCCCAAGTATATACCGGCGACTGGGAAACCCACAGCCATCCACGGCTCAATCTATTGGGCATAATGCACGTACCTTGGAATGCATTCCGATTCAACACCCACACTATTCGTTCTTCCCTGTTGGCCCCCCTCTCGAGTCTCTAGCAAGTGGCCAGCCCCACAGCCAGGACCAAGGATAGTCCCAACGGGGCAAGCGACTCGAGAAACTAAGAACCCGGTCCCTGTTACCGGTTGAATGACACGCAGTCAATGAAAGGTGAAGATCGATGTTCCGCAGCTGAGCCGACTAGTTACATACCGGCCAGGCCCAAAAGACAGGCGACAGGCTGTTATGGCCATGGGTGGATATCAGAGGCATACGGAGGCAAGCCCCGTTTGGTGATCTTTGCCGCGGTTCCTACTGCAGTGGTGCTGAGGACACAACTTTATTTTCCCGCGGCACTTATCACCTCACTCGCTCTGGACCACTTGCCGAGGATCGATTCGGTATATTGTTTTCGTCTCTCGGTGGGTAAAACCTGCAGCGTACCTGTGTAGCCCAGCGGGAGCAGTGTTATTTGCCACATGCCAGCCAACAATAGTCTCGGTTATAAGAGTACGAATTTCCTTCTGGAACATCTCGGGGTTCTGTCCGAGGATGTCTTCATGTTGGGCTAGGCTAAGCCGTCACACCGGTCGAGGGGGTGTACCATGGGAATAACAAGCCCGTTGTAACTCGACCACCGCAAAGCAGGGTTGCTGCTATCATTCCTCCCGCCCTACACTACCCTTGACATGAGAAGAGGGGAAGCGCAATGTGAGCACCCTAATTAGGGAACTAGTATGATTGTGTCGAGACTGGAAGGTTACTCTGAGCACAAACCCGGCCGTCAAAGACAGAGTTTGATGCAGTTTTGAATCCCGAGGCCCACTCGAGACACCAAAGTATCCGTATAATGCAGAAAATTGGAAGACTCCGTCACATATCATCGATGCTTTAGTGGAAGCCGGAATATTTTGAATTTTAACATCAACTAATGCACCCTAACCCCCATGTGCACCCTGATGTGCTGGCCAACGGCCTCGTCACAAGATCGACATTGTATCGTCAAACTCGGGCCCGACGGCATGGAACCGAGGCACACCACCAGGCGTACTGGATGAATCCAGGCAAGAGCTTCCGGGCGTATGGCGGTGGTGCCTTCAAACATTCAAATATTGCAGAGCTTTGCAGCAATCAACACGGTCCTCCTCCCTGGAATGACTAGGCCGTATCTAGGCCGTGTCTCCCCTCGAGTGGCACGCCCTAGCTGCCTGCCTGCCTCGAGGCATTTTGCAAAGCTCCGAGCAGGAAAGAGTGGACGACAAACACAAATAGAATTGCAAATTTCTTATTTGCCCGATATTTAGATTTCTTGGAGGGTAGGAATGATAGGCTTATACTGGAGAATATTGGTTGTCGTTTCCTACTTTCTTGTCATTACATAACCAGCGAAGAAGCTACGCCCCTTATACACCCTTCCTAATATGGTAGCCTCCGTGACACAGACTGCCTCCCAGTCCTTGTTATTCGAGGCTCAGTATTACGAACAATTGCAAGGCACCGTTCGACATCAACCCTTCCACTCGCACTTTGATGCACTCACACGTACACATGCAACTAGCACACCCACACGGTACACCCCCCCCACCAACGTTCTTCTCCACATCCGGGCCGCATCACCCGCATACAGACATGCTCATTTGACACCATCACATCCCGGGACACACTTCCTGTTCCGGGATTTTTCCCCGTTGTCTTTTTCGAGGTGGCGCCCGACAAGGATGATGGATATCCGTGGGAACTTCAACATCCACCTCCACCCCCCGTTGTAAACGCTGCAAATCTTTACCAGCCACGCCGATCCCAACACCAACACTCACGACTTTCGCCGAACATACAACATCCAATTATTTCGCGGCCTCTGAATGGCATAATGTACGTACAAATCGCCCAGCTACCTCGTATCTATTATTGCATCCCATAAATCACATGTACACCATCGCCCATTTGTCACTACAAGCCTTCTGGTTCTAGAGCAGATGTTAGATACTTCGCTCCCGCCAGTCAACAAAGCAACAACAAGGGTGATATATACCCCCGGTTAAATGGCCGAGACTCTAGGGGAAGACGGCTCCTAACTGATAAGGTTTCTAGGTTGGCTGGTACGTGGGGGGTCTCCGAAGCGTTTCTTCTGCTAGGTCTGGTGCAGAGGATATCTCATTTCTACTAGAGAATTCTGCGTCATTTGTACCCTCTCTCTCCTCTCTTACCTGCCCTCCATTCTGCTCTGATCCCCGGCCCACGGAGAAACCGTTCACTCTATTTGTTAGGGCATCTGTGTCGGGTGGGCTGTATGCTGGTGTTGGTTTTTGATCCCTTTCTTCTACCTGTCGTAAGTCGTCGGCCACGGCCACGACAACAGTCCCTGGTGCAGGCCCGGCCGTGTACTGCGGCAGTAGATCGTCCAAAGGAACAGTTTTGCCCTCCGCCTTGCTTGCGAGCGAGGGGGGTTTCTCGCCTCTCGGATTTCCCGTGCCCGTGCCCGTGAAATTTCACCCCGCGTGCGTGGTACATCCCACTCCTCCTGAGCATGCTCGTGTCCCCACTTCAGATCTTTCACTACTTGTACTGTATGTAGAGAAAGAGCAACAAGACGACAAAAACGGAGTAGCACGCTGCAATAAACCCTGCTGCCATCACGCAGCCGCCCTCGGCGACAGCTTCGAGTCCTACGTCCCCGAGAGTGGAGGCAAAGAACCAAATTTGCGCTGCCGTCCGACCTGCCCCAGCAAGCAGTGTAAGGGCGCCTAGGAAAGTTATTCCCCACACCATCCGAATATACGCTATAGGAACGAACGTGGATGGCCTGAGCATGGACCGCAGAAATCAGCCTTGTAGCGCCATGGCGACGTCCATCAGAATTGCCTGGAGTGTGAATACTGTGACAAGGAAGCCGGACGCGAGACCCTAATCGTGGCCCTGACCGTACAACGAGTCACAGACGGACGGCTGTGTCTCCGTTCTCCGCGGTCGCGGCACCGTTTGTCGTTGTGGCGGTGCGTCCATGCTGTTGTTATTAGCGGGAGGTGCATCGGCGACCACCTCGACAGCATCGCCGCCGAGACTGTTTGACATGCTGGTCAATCACTCGGTGTGAGGTATCTGCTCGAGCAAAGATACAATACGCCACT
This sequence comes from Zalerion maritima, assembly GCA_022664585.2. Classification (NCBI taxonomy): domain Eukaryota; kingdom Fungi; phylum Ascomycota; class Sordariomycetes; order Lulworthiales; family Lulworthiaceae; genus Zalerion; species Zalerion maritima. Next base: position 21,021 of record JAKWBI020000644.1, on the reverse strand, counting down.
GCGCTGTCTGATGGTCATGGTGATGATGATGATGATGATGATGATGATGGAGACATTAATAATAATAAAATTTGTGAAAGACGAGACAAGTCTAGAATCATGGAACCATACAAAAATTCCGTGTGACCATACGGGTAGCCCCACAAAATCCGTGGGTAACCCATGGGTCCCCATGGGTCCCCATTGTACAAGCCTAAATCATTATTATTATGTTATAAAGTATTGCCTACGTGATACTCGTGAAGACCGGGAGGTCTACCGGATGGGGAGATAATGTGTGTCTTCAGGGTTCATCACAAGTCCTGGACGTAGCTTGGAGGGCTGAATTCATTGGGCGTCGATACGAGCAGCAGCGTAGCGAACCGCCGTTGTTTGGCTGCTTGCATTCGGATATTTTGCCCCAAAAAATTGCAAGGTTGAACCGACGGCAGGAAGGAAGAGAGAATCATGACCATGCGCGTTGAATTCTCGTCTCTAACTGACTGTCTTGGCGGAGAGAAAAAGTTTGATTGCATGATTTTTCTTCTTCTTTTTTACCTGGAGATTTGTTGTTCCTCGGGTCGAACAGAGCCTGTGACTCCGAGTCCGCCTCCCGCCGGCGTTTGTAGCTCCCGGACCTCCGGCCCGCAGAACGGCAGTGGCCATGACTCCTACTAAGTTCCTACCATCAGATTTATCTGTTAGTTTGCTGCTAGTTACAAGAAAAGGATCGATTCTATCCAAAGTTCAACGGGCTATAGTCCCACCGCGACCCCACGCTCGAGTTTCCGGGCCCCTGGGCACCAGATGCAGCTGGGTGGGGCCATGTGCCAGGCGAGCTTGTCCCATGGCGGGCATGCGTGTTTGTCGCGCGGGAGCTAATCGAGGACGGCTCTGCCCAGGTTCGGGCTGGTGCTGGTCGTGGAGGAAGGCGTGGGTTTTGCGGCGAGGTGGCAGTTGACTGGTAGGCCGGTGGTTCGCCTGCCCAAGGGAGATACCCTTTGTTTCCCCCCTTGCGGCTCCCACACTCGGGGTCCTTGAGAAGGTGTTGCTGGTCATCCGCATAGGCATAGCCGGACTCCTTCTCCTCGTCCCCCTCCCTCCTCTCTTCCCTGGCGTGTTTTCTCTTCCTGTGACGGGAGACTTTCTCTGAGATGATGGGTATCATTAAGTACTTAGTAGGCGGACTCTATGGAACATCGGGGAGATGCTATTGATGTACTCACCATTTACAGCTTGCAGGAACGCAAAAACCGTGAGAGAGGACAGGAAGATGGGAATTAGCTGACCCAAGCTGTTCGCATCCTGCTCCTCGTCGTGGCCGCTTGGGTCATTTTCGAGCCAGTGCGTGTCGTGCACCCAGGATCTGAGGTCCCTGATGTACGTGCCCGACGATATCACCACAACGGCACTGATGCCAAGTCCGGCATAGAGGTACAGCAAGAACGCAATCTTGAAGAACACAGACCCCACGAGTCTCCAGTTGACCTTCTTGATGGAGAACTTGGCGGTTGGTGCCTCGGGGCCCGTCTGGTCAGCCCACGTCTTCGTTCGATGTATCAGATTCCTCCGCAGTCCCCTTTTCCCCTGGCCCCTGCGGATCCATCTCAAGACCTCGGCCGCGATGGCAACCGACCACCAAACCATCATCAAGAACCAGAGATTCCATCCCTGGTTTTCCATCCCGAAAGCCGCCCCGGTAGACTGCAACGAGGCGCTCCAAGCCTCGTTGAATTTGTCGTCGTGCGATTTGCGCTGGAAGCAACCGGCTGCGAGAAACATTTTGTCGTCGGGAGCGTCGGCTCCGGGGATCTTGATGGGAAAACTTTCGTCCCCGTGTTCGGCTCCCACTTGGGTGTGTCGTTTTGCCATCATCAACCCGGCCGCCCAGAATACGCCGAAAGTTACCGCTGCCCGGATGGTGGCGAGGAAGGGGTATTTCCAGTAGTGGAGGACTACGGTGATCGCCAGGAGATGGGTGGCGAGGGTGATGAGGAGACCGTTGGCCACGACGTTGTAGTGGTAGGCGGAGAGGGTGCAGCCGCGCCAGTAGCGGACCGCGAGGGCGTAGGCCGCGCCGGTGAACAGCTGCTGGTCGCTACATGACAAGACGAGGGTTTCGAGGATCTCGGAGACGCTGGTGTGGTCCTTTTCTCGCTCTCTGCGAATACGAGTGGAGATTAGCGGCAAACCTAAAGAGTCATGTTGCTGTCTGAAGCGTGATCGGTATACTAACTCGGTGAAAGACCAGATGCTTTTACGGTAGCATTTTATCGTCTGCCATATAACAGCTATTAATGCTGTCACCAGAGCAAACCCGGACACTGCGATGAAGACGGAAACGATCTTGAAGCATGATTTCTCGTTATTTTCTTTCCGACTGAAGACCTCCATGGAATATCCTCCGTTGATGCTCACTTACGCCAATGCCAGCGATGTCGGGGTCGCCCTGGAGGGTCCCCTTCGTCAATCCTCCATACGACCTGGGATAGTCGGTTATACTGCAATCAAGCGACACATTGTAGTATGCCTTGCACCCTTCTATCGAGACGTGAGAGCTGATGTTTCCCATCTTTGGAGCTTTGGGTCGCCGCGCGACTTGTCGAACAGTTGGACCAGGGCATCACACCAAGCGAGGCAGATCGAACCCCAGCATGTGTTGACTCGAGGGGCTGTCCGATATGAAGAAGGGGGGAGAATGGAAAAGCAAACATGCATGGCGAATGGATGTTTCCAGGCCCAGGATATATACGATTGTATCTAACCGAGTCATCCACCCTCTCCAGGTCGATCTCAGGGCCCATACTCCCGGTGGATGGGGCTGATAGGCAGCATGCAGTCCATGCTACGCCACAGTTGCTACTATTTTGAAGGGACACTGCCCAGCGACAATACCCGCCCCACGGATGCAGCAGAGCTGAACGAACTTTGTACGCGAGACATCCTGCTAGGGGCGCGGGCCCAGTTTAGGGGCGGCAATACCGGGCTCTTTCGTTTCTGTGCAACCAGGGAATCTGACACCCGTCGCCGAGCTCGCCAATTTGTAGGGCTGTGGTCAAGGAGAATCCCAGATGCTGAAGTTGGGGCCCAAATGTATTTCCCCGAGACAGGATGTTGACGGCATCACCGAAGGCGGAAACGCCATCAATGCCAACGGCCAGAGGCAAGTCGACACCGACATATCCCGTACAGCATGCGGCGTGCGATGAGTGCTGTGTGCTGTGTGCTCGCCCACATTCATCTCAATGCCCAGCAATTGTATTCCCAGGCCACAACGCCGATGCCCCCCCCCCTCTCCCGATGGAACGCTACGAAGAAAATGCGAAGCAAAAAAAAGGGTATGGTGCCAACAAATATGTAGATGCCTACCAGAAGAGACCCACAATCTTATTATCATCAATAAAGAAGTATCTCCTTATTCACCTGCTCCCTTGTGGCGGTTTCCCCCACCCTTGCAGCCCAGGTGCCTGTGCCTTTATTGGGGGGCTGTCATAATAAGGGGACACGGGCTGTCCGATCGTGCCACAGCCATAGCCGGGTGGTAGATACAAACACCAGAAGCGTCGATGGGAACGGCCCTTTACCGCCGACCGATGGTGGTTGGCGCGCACCACCCATCGCCAAACCACCACATGGTGCCGTCCCGTATCGTCAGCGACCAACTTTAGGCCGGTGTTCATGCCAAACATCGAGAGAAAGAGAGAGAGAGAGAGAGAGAGAGTAAGCTTCCCCGGAGCCTCGTTCTTGGGCCAAGCTACTAGCCACCACGGTAATAAGATATTCATGGATGGTGGGAAGCCGACTGCTGACAACCGGGGAGACACAACGCCGACCTGCAGGGGCGACATTCTCCGAGTGGAATACACCCCATGCCTTGCTTATACTGGTACTTTTCGCTGATGCTTCCGTGGATGCTTTCTATTCATAGGGGCCTGCTTGCTGTGGGGGTTGATCGCCCAACATGGAGCAAGTACCGTAACTAACTTACTAACTAGTTAGTAGCAGCCCCCATGTTTCCTCGCCTGGGCGCTAGGCAAGCGGCTGGTGGGAACAAACGATCAACTAACGTCAACGACTACCGAGCACGCAACTAGGGGGCAGCAATAACGGACTCGATTGGCTTAAAATAGAGGATGTCGCCGCCATTATAGTTATGGCATATAAGCTAATAGATAATGGCAGTGACCAACCGCCGCCCCTTGGGATGAAAATCATACAACACGCCCTAGTTAACTAGGTGTCGAATATCATATCCAGACCCAAAGAATGCCCTCTCCACCCCCTCCCTAGGGGGGGGGGAACAAAGCCGAGAGGTTTGGTTCGGTTCGACGACCTCGACAACAACCCTAGAGCCAGCCGGCCCTCCCCCCCGCCCCCCCCCCAAAAAAAAAGAAAAGATGAGAAAAGAAAGAAAGCGCAATACCCCATCAGCTTCAATGCAAGTTCGTCTCGGTTTGACATCGTGGACAAACTAACAAACCACCAGGGCCGGGGTGGGGGGGGGGGGGGGCAGGGGCTCTCTCCATCTTCCAACTATGTAGTATCAGCCTAATTTGCCTAGGCCTCTCTCTCTCGCCCCTGCTGCTGCGACAAAGGCGCAGGGAGAAGAAGAAGAAGAAAAAGGAGAAGAAGAAGACGACCAGGGAAGCGGTCATTTTAAACAATGATCCAGCCATCCTCGTCCTCCTCCTCGGCATAGGCCTCCCTCTTCCTCCTCCACTCCACGAGGTCCCTGGCGGCCGCCTCTGCCTTTTCCCTCTTGCTTCTCGTGTCTGGCGACGGCCTGACTGCTTCTGCTAGGTACGCGAGCAGGCCTCTCGGATGGTTAGCTTTTACACGTGCGCCCGCCAAAGGGGAAAGGACACGGGGGGGGGGGGGGTGGAATAGGAGCCGGGAGCCAGGAGCCAGGAGCCAGGAGCCAGAAGCCAGGAGGCGGTGGTGGTGGTGCCGGGGTCTTTTGTGGCTTTCCGTCCGGAAGTATATGTTGTGATCACAGGAGGGGGAGGAGGCGGTGGAAGAGACTATGAGACATGCATACCTTTCTTCGGCTTCGGAGCAAACTTGTCCTCGAGTTCTACGCGCAGGCGAGAGGACCGGGGGGGGGGGGGGAGAGAATTTCAATTAGTAAACTACGTGTAACCGTCGCACGCATTTGGAGATGGATAGTGTTGCTGGCATGGGAAATGCAGGGCGGCGGCGGCGATGGGAAAGGAAAACCTGGAACCGGAGCCGGAGCCGGAGAAATCACCAAGGAAACAAGCTCAAACTTACCCCGGGCGAACCTCACCATCTCCTCCGTGTACTTGACCATCCTCCGGTCCCCCCGCGCCCTGTACAGCGCGAGCTGCACCTCCGAATCCTTCCTGATGACGGAGATGTTCTTCCTCTTGCCCGTGTCTCCGTCGTTGTCGTTGTCGTTGTCGTTGTCGTCGTCGTCGCCGCCGCTCTGCTCCTCGAGCTCGGCGAGGAGGGCGCGCACCTCGTCCTTGGCGAGGTGCTGCATCAACGTGAGCGCATGCGGGCTCATTTCCCCGTCGGCACCGGCCTCCTCGTCGGATTTGAGGCGGGGATCCGGGGTTGGAGCGCGAGGGTGGGAGTAGGAGGAGGAGGAGGAGGATGAGGGCTTCCCGGAGTTTCCGCCGGTGGGGTGTTGCTGGTGGGCCATGGCGGAGGCGTTTGAGATTTTAAATGATTAAAGAACGAACGAATGAATGAATGAATAAATAAATAAATAAATACGGCAGGATTCGGAGGGGGATTGATGTCCGAGGTTGGAGTTGGAGAGAGGAGAAGAGAAGAGGAAAGGAAAGGAAGGGAAGGGAAAGGGAGGGAAGAGTAAATGCTGCTGGCCGTGGGCGAGCTGCGGGACTTCTTTCCTCGCCGTCTCGGTGAGTCGTAGTGTGGAGGTTTTTGTACTTATGTGTGCATGTACGGTATGGAAGTGTCTAGATATGTCCAATCCGGATGCGGATGAGAGAGAGAGAGAGAAAGAGAGAGAGAGGGTAGGAAAGTGACAAGTAGAAGAATTGTAGGACTCAGCGAGAGTCTGTGGTTCCCGTGATGAGCCAGAGGAGGGTGGTTGTCTTCAGCGATAGTTTATGGCCTCCTGAAAGTAGCCTTAGTAGTGAGCGAGCGAGCGAGCGAGGGAGTGACTGCTAGTTGTATTTGTCGACGGAGGTGGCAGGGAGCGGAGGGGCGAGAGTTGAAGACAAGATCTATCTATGGATTCCGCTGGCAGGGAAAAAACGGAGGCGAAAGGGGGGCAGGGGAGGGAGCGAATGGATCTGGATGTGAAGGACCAGTCTTGTGGCAGGAAATAAAGGAGATGGCGATGTTTGGCGGTTGTCGCCATGGGATCATGGGGTTGTGGGGTGAAGCAGAATTCCGACATGCAGACAAACAAGGCTGCGAGAACTTGAAGGCTTGACTATCACATGAAGATGTTGTTGAATGAGCTGTCCCATAAGGCTGGGGTTTAGCCGACGATGACTGGGAGTGTGTTACTGCGTGTTGGGAACCCTGTTGTGCCAGAGGCTCACGCTACTTAAACATTAGATATCACACGGTGCCAGCCTTGCAAGCCTTGGATTATGCAATAGGTCTTGTGCACCAGGGGCGTTTACTGTTTAGGTATCGAGTGTTCGTGAACCTTCACGCCGTTCAATTAGACTAAAGCCTCTGATGTGCTCCCAAGCCGGTCGCTTTGGTGCTGGCATACTTTCCCCGATATGCACACAGAGGTCTTTCTTGGAGAGACATGGAAGCAAAATATGAAAGAAACACGGCTCGGCAAAGTTTCACACTTGGAATAAACCATTAGGGCTTTGAAAAAAAAAAGGTTCCAGAGTATATCACAATTTAGGCAATAGAGACAATGAACATCGTGGCAAGGGGGATACTGTGAATATTCACGATACTTCATGCTTGTTCCCCATATGAAATAGTAGATTGAGGGTGTCCTATATATCATACATTTATATCATACTAGAGGGGATATCTAATCAGCAAGTGCGCCTAGCATAACCAGACTTGAACCCTAAAGAAACTACAAAGCTCCCGGGCCGAACAAAGCAAGCAACCAGCATTCCAGGTCATATCTACGCACTAGATCAAATAAGAATAGACACAGCAGTATTGCCCGGATCCATGACAATATACGGCACGCTCCCTGGATCCATCTTCTTGGTCGTCTCATTTACGAAGAGATGAAGCGTCCTCAGATCCAGGTAGAAGTGCTCCGAGATATCCCTAATCTCGGCGTCGGCAGTTCCCTCCTTGGCGTACCTCTTGGCTAGCCACTGGGACTGGGCAAAGTTGATCAGACTCCTGTCGCTCGCCACCTTGAAAGACAGAAGCCAGGGGACCTGCGCGGCAAGAAGCCACTGCCTCTGCCTACCAATGGGCAATGCACGGGCTAGTTCTGGTTCCTTGTAGTCCTTGAGCTCCTTGAGGGTCGCCGGCGGGGTATAGCAGAGTGACGGAGGCTTAGCCGCGACGAAGGAGAAGTAGAAATTCTGGAGGTAATTCACCGTCGAATGGTAAGGAGCAGCGATGTGGATACACATTGTAATCGCATCGCAGAGTTCGTTGAGAGTCGTGATGGTGGGGAAGGACTTCAGACCTCCCGGACCGTGGACCTCGTCGCACCATGCCTTGACCTGGAGATCATCCTTGACGTAGACACCCTTCGGGTTGGAATCTTGATCCTGGTCCTTGTTGTAGTGCAGCAGAAGCATGCTCATAACGTACTTCCTGATGGAGTTCCACATGGGAACGATGTTCACGGCATAGCCATAGTTCTTATACTTCTCATCCTTGAGCTCCGCCTCCGTGCACGGGAAGCCGCGGTTTTTGAGGTCGTTGGGGACATACTTGCCGACGAAGTCGAAGTTGGTGTACGAGTATCGGATGAACTCGAACGCATAGTCAGGCTGGAAGCCGATGATGTCCTTGACGACCTGCGGCACGAGGGTGGCGCGAGCGGCCGCGTTGAGGGAAAGGGTCTTGTACCAATGCGGGTACAAGATCCTATACACGATGTGCTCTGGGTCAAAGGATCGGTTGGTAGCCACGATGACGGCCTCCTCGATGAAATGCGAGTGTGTCAAGTGCACGGCAAGCTCGTGGACGAGCCAGTCCGAGACGGAAGCGCACGTCTTGGCGTACCGCCATGGGAAGTCGAGGCTCTCGTCGTGCTGGAGGTTCTTGGGCGACATGCGCGAGTTGAAGATTGTGACTGAGTTATCCATGGTGCCTTTGTAGTCGCAGCAGATGGCAATAGGGTGGAGCTTGCCATCATCGTGTAGTTGGAAGAGGGTCACTGCCGCAACCGCCCAGTTCATCCCAAACGTCTTGCCCGGCGAGTAGCTCAGCTCCTCATCCGCCGCCTTGGCCTTGATGGCGTCGCGGAAGTAGGAGTAATCCTGCACGAAGAGGTCGTTGGCATCGATTTTGGGAAGCTCCTCTTCCCACTTTGAGTAACCTCCCTTAGTCGCCGCTGCCATGAATTCCTTGAGCAGCTCCTTGGAGCATTTTTCGATTGTGACGGGGTTGGTTCCGGTGAATGCCTGGTCGGCAAAGCGGCGATCGCCGAACCAGTCCGGAAGATGACCGAGATTTTCGCCCCTGAGAATGTCTGTGCCCGACTTGCGGTTATTCATGTTGTAGTCCACCAGCTCCTGGATGGTGAGTGCTTCATGGACAGCACCGCCAACAGCCTCCTTGGCTTTGGAGTCCAGCCATGCCTTGGTCTTGCCGATGAAGGTATCAGGGATGACCTTGTTGACGATGATTTGAGTCTCAACCAAGCCCAGGGCATTGAAAATCTGCCACTGGGCAACCTGGTCCTTCTTCGGAATGGTCTCCAAGTGTGGCGGGTACTGTGGATCTTGAGACCACTGGTAGATTTGTCGCTTCTCCGCAAGACTCGCTTGCTTGGGAAGGGTGGGCTCGATCTGAAGAACGTCAAAGTATGACTCGTACCTATGGGGTCGTTTGTTAACAACTGGTCCCACAGTCAAAATATCCCCGTGGCGCTACATAGAGATAGGCGGATAGATACTTACGCTTTCTCGATACGGTCGTATAAGTGCGTCAAAGCAGCCTGCGTACCGCTATATGTACCTTGCGTCACATTACCCCCTTGGTAGCTGGGCTCTTTCCCCGGGTTGTTCGGGTCAGGTTTGACGAATAGCCCCTCGCTCACAAACTCGGCGTTGAAAACACCGGGGTCGATGTCGGAAAAGGTCACATCGGCAACGTTGGGCGCAAACCTGTCGTCCGTGGCGGGCTGCTCTAGAATCTTTTCCGGATCTGGCTTCGGAGCCGACGGGGGTGGGGCAGGGAGAGTCGGATCCATCTGGACGGTAGTTTCGGCCCTGCTGTTGTTACTTGGACCGCTAGTGGGGGCTGTCTTGGGCTGGCTGGCAACGTTTTCCTCGGGTTCAGAGTCAGATTCGCTGTCGCTGTGTTCGCCCCTCCTCTTACAGCAATACAAGATGTTGTCGAGGATCGAGGACATGGGCCTTGCTCAACGAAAGTTGACAAGGACAAGTATGGGTCAATTCCAAAAACCAGTCCCAGGAATGACGAGAATTCGGTATATTCCACCATAGCACATCGGCGGAAGGAGGGCTTGTCGCATATTTTATACTTCAGTTTTTCCCCACCCGCCTATTCCGATGTCACTGGTCCGTTGCTCACAGCCGACCGAGAAAAAGTGTGGGTGGCAGTCTTCTCCATGACAGCCGTAGCGCGTGGCTGTACGTCCGCACAGCGGCAGGACAAAAAGAAAGGCCAATGTATGTCATTTCGACACCCGACTGGACAAGGCCCCGTAAGTAGTGAAGCCCACCGAGCCCCATCGTCTGACGCTCGTGTATCATTGGGCATTCTTAGATATTATTCTGCTGTCGGCTCTGATGGCTGCCCATCGTAGTGGGGTATGCGATGCTGGTGGGCGGGCTTTAGTTTGTCTCTCGGGCATCTTCTCCACTCAACTTCCCGTGGCATCGTCAGCCACAGCATGCGAAGTGCGGACAGGAAGTCCAGAAGGATATCGACTGGTCTTTGCAGTGTCGTATGTACCTTTTTCTTTGCAAAGAGGGGATGGATTCGGGGCTTGCACAGTAATTCGGCAGACCAGAGGAACCGGGCTACGGATCAGAGTGGGGTTGGGTTTTCTCACTTGTCGACACCATCTCTCGTACCTCGACCTGTTGGAAGCCAATGAAAAGAGCCAGGGTGAGACAGGGCAGGAAGGAAGAAGGAACGATTAACGTTCACCGCCCGTAGAACCCGTATGCGCACCAGGAAAAGAAGCTCGGGAAGCTGAGAAGGCGCCCGTGGTGGACCTCTCAGTACTACCTGCTTCTCCTGCTCTGCTCTTGTGGCTATACCACCTTCGTAGTCCTCCGTACCTGCCTGCCTGGATATGCAGCGTGACTGTCCATGCCGCATGCGGTGCTGCCGAGCTGACCGCCTTGTTGTATCTTTTTTTTCCCCACAGGGCTGAACTTCCATACAATCAACCGTCAACCAAAGTCCTTTGTGGGACATCCGACAGGGTGGTGGGTTGGGGGCGGCTCCCTTGCCACAACTATTGGAATTTGGCAGGAGCTACTGCCTCCCCTCCATTAGGCTGCATAGTTGGGACATCCATTTTCTACCCTAACTGCTGCAGTGTAAACAGTAGTAAGGCCCTTCCCAGACGAGCACCACCGCAATTGATATCCCTTTCCCGGCTAGCACTTCTCAGCTGAGCCATACGTGCTTACAATCTGAATCAGAAACCACTTCGTTAGTCTAGGGAGGCTAGGGACAAAATGTCTTAACCATTAGCGACAAGCTTTAGAGGACCTGGAGCTTCCGTCCGCCCACAGTTTCCCTCGAACCTAGCCTAACCTCACGATTATGTAGCGACATATGGGTACCTTCTCGTAGGTACGAAAGAAGAAAACCTCCCAGATAGTAGCTGGTAGGTAGCGAAGTACAAGACCAACAATTGAGACATGGTGTTGACGGAGGGAGAGGAAAGTACAAAGGCGAAGGTCATGTTAATATTTCGTGATCTGTCCTGCCACCTATGTGATATCACAGTAAAAGTAAAACTCAGAACCTCCTGTTACACGACCTATAAGTCCCATGTCCTGTGGCTAGGGGGATGAGATTACGCGGCGGTGAGCACGTTGACAAGAAATCCTTCCGCCGTTTTGCGCAATAGGATGACCATTCATTCTGGGCCTACAGTAGATAGAAGCGTTTACCACATTATAACGCTGGAACATATGTACTGGGGTTGCGGGGGGGGGAACGACCTTTCCACGGGCATGATAGCCACAAAATGCAGCTTACGAACATGCAGTGATAGAGGCGGGCTTACATGAAAAAGCTACCAGAAACGACTCCATATTAGCCTAGGACACAGCAAATCACGAGATGGGGACAAAGGGCACGATGCAACAAGCATGCAAAGTGGATTGACACTGCATGCACTTCCAAACCATCGGGACTGGCATGCAAATGTCAGCTTGCGTCGAGTCGACTTGGTCGGCCATAGGGCAGATCTACTCCAAGAGGCGACCAGAGTCCAGACGGGAACATCTCCAGCCTTGTATTTCCTCGCGAGTAAGTAATCCCTCATACCGTTGAGGTTGGGCCCCAGACATGTCCAGAAACCCACATGCCGCACCCCTACGGCCGCTGGCATCTCCATTGATCGGCCCAATGGTAGATGCCGCCACCAAGCAATATTCAAACATGGCTTGAAAGCGGCGGACTGAGCGCATCAGTGAGAGGTTCAGCTCCGCCACTTTGCTTGCATGTCGCTTTTCATGAACTCTAGACCGGCTGCTGTCAGATTGGATGCTGTGCAACGCACACTCTGGTCTTCCCGAGCGACCATCGACACTCCTTTCTGTATAGTACTCCAGCCCGTAGACAGATGTATCGATCGAGATAATACCCAGGAAGTCAAACTGCTCCGCCGCAAACATGTATATCGCCCCACCAAAACAAAAAATGCCCCGGCCTCTTGCATCCAGAACACCCGACATCTACACATGGTGATCGCCCATGGCTGAACTCTATCAGGAGTACATTCCGGGTACAAAACACCCTGCACGAGGTCCAAGCTGCGACCACTTATGCTTCACCGTCTTCAGAGGCTTTTCGCTGACTATCATCCCGCTGAACTGGGACATTTCGCTCTCCGATGAGAAGACGGTGTCTAGCTCGCCCTCGAACTTGGCAATCTTCCCGTCCTAGACAGCAAAGCCCTTCTGCGTTTTTGTGTAGCGGCCTGGGTTGGACTTCTGGCGCTTTGCGAGCGCGGCGGCAGCACCCCCAGGTTTCTCTTCGAGCTTGAATTCTGGTGTACAGCTTGCTCATCTGCATTGCTACTCTCTTCCTCGTCCTCATCTCCGTCGCTGATTTCTTCCTCCACTTCAATTGTCAAGGAACCCGTGTCACAGTGCTCGTCCTTTTCTAGCTCGTCGTGGTATTCTTCGAGGCTCTGTTGGCTGTGTGAAATAACCGTTGCTCCATCCGCATATCCTTGGTGCTCTTCGCGGGCATAAGCCTCGGTCTTTCTCAGCATCTCAGATTTCTTCTCATCCTTTATCCTGACCATTTTGCGTGTCTCATCCAACTCGTCCCATCCAATGATAACAACCCCGCGCTTGTTCAGAGTCCTAAACCCGAAAATGGTGACATCTAGATAGTCCTCCTTCACCCTTATCTTGTCGCTGAATTCCCAGGACTCCAAGCCTTCGATTCGCAAGGGGTCTGGCGTCGTCTCTCGCTCGGTAAAGTATGTAATCGTGAATAGACTTAAGTATGCTGCGCTCGCTTCGGCATGATTTTGTGCTTCACCCCCATCTCGCTGGTCTCCTGTCTTTTAAGGTTCCTGAATATTCTCTTTATGCCGAGCTCGTAGTTACGCTTGTCTTTGTGCATATTTGGCTTCGGGGGACTTTTCAATGGCGCTAGCCCTCTCTGGCACTTGATCACACTGTCATAGGCAAGGCCGGTTAGTTTTTGATCATAAGGAGATGCGAATAGAGTCATTAGCGGGTTGGGATTCTGAAAAGGCCAAACCTTTCCATTTTGGAGTGCATTTTTGACCACGGCCTCTGCTTGCTTAGTTAAAACGGCCTCAGGAGTCTCGATGCCATATACAGTAGGCGAGCTGGGCACGGCGAAAAGCTTTTATGAGTAGCTTCTTGTCACTCTATCCTAGATGCTCCTTAGAGATGGGGCTCTCAATCTCGTCCAGGAAGTAGAGAAATTTGAGGTCGGCAGCATAGTAGCGCCTGTAGCCGTTGAACATGAAGACGCCATCGTCAAACTAGACTTTCCCCTGCTCCAGCTTGTGTGGGATGTGGACATCTGGGGAATATCTCCTGCTGATAATGTCAGTCGTGTCTGCTGGGTTCTGGGGGCGGCGGCCCCTGATTTTTGTGGATGGCATTATAAATAATTAAATATTTACAAGTTGTCGATGCATTGGCGAGTGTGATGGCTCTCTTGGGAGCGAGAAACCGCATTTCGAGGCCCCAGGGACGCGACTACCTAATTGAGCCTGGTTATGACGTGGTGCTGCCACCCTGCCAAGCGCTCGGGCTGCGTCTTTACTAAGACGGATAGAAGCATCGCCGTCACTATCACCCTCAAAAATGGGCATATCGATACCCCCCTCACATTGACCTACTGTAGATCGGAGTACACACCCAGGCGCTCAGTCAGGAGTTAGGGGTAAGGTTCACTAGGGCTACACAACGACGTGCTTCCCACGTGAACGTGGATGCTTACCGGTGACGCTTCAACGGCTCGTCCAGTCTCGGAAGGAGTGTCAGAAACACATTATTTCTTCAAGGAAGTAGCCCGAATCTATAGACGGATTCCTTCTTTCCTGCCTCCCGCTCTCTCCCCTCAAAACTCTCTAGGCTGTCGAGGTCTGTGCCGAGCATGGCACATTCTCCCTCATCACCAACAAACCCACAAGCATCATGTCTCTTCTTCAGACTTCCCCTGGAGCTACGTCAGGAAATATATTCCTTCGTATTTCCCAGGCACAGTCACCTCGACCACATCAAGCCCGGTCGAGGCTCACTCACCAGACCTGCCCCTCCTACTCATGGCCGTTTCCACTCTCGCGCATGCCAGCTGTCTCACCTTCCCGGTAGCCCGCCAGCTCCCAAGATCCACCCGCTTCAGCTGGAGCTAGACCATCTTCACCAAGAATTTGGGCATATATCGTCTAGCCCCCCCAAATACACCCTCACGAAACGTGATATTCCCAACGACGGGTTTTCAGAGGCCCGGATGAAAATCAGCCAACTTCGATATGATCACTTCGCGTGTTCCTGGGCCACCCCATCTCATCTCCTCGGGTCTTGGTTTTCAAGGAGGAGACTACTGGGCACGTTCACGGGGGCGCTGCTCGCATGCAAGCGGATGCACGAGGAAGCCACCGAATTCATATTCAGAACGACAACATTCATTCTAGACACCCACTACGATGAGTACGGCAAGGTTAGCAAGCCTTGTTTTCACCGGCTCGTCCAAATTCTCGACGATCGTAGTATCTGGTCGCAACTGTTTCCCTGGGACCGGCTACAACATCTCCATATGAACGTGAGAACCAGCGGCAAGTCCGCAGGCTTTCTACCCCATCAAAGTCCCCCCCCTGGTGGTATTTCGGGAAACGTCTGGTACGGCTACGAGAGGTTGCTCAAGCATATTCTAGCCTTGCCCGCGTTGCAGACGGCTCGGTTCTGCGTTGGGAGCATTAGTTCTTCTAGTCCATGGCACAAGAGAGAGGAGGAGGCGGTCATGTTGAAGCTGTTTACGCCGAAAAACAATGCTAAAGTAACAGTTGTCTTGCCCTACGGGGATGGTAAAACGGGAGAAGAGCAAGACGCACTAGATATCTTGGAATACCGGGATCAACTCTCCATCACTGTCGTGAGGAGGTGGCGGCTCACCTGGAACGTTACTAGTCCCCTCCGTATTCTGGGGCCGGGGTTTCTCTGGCAAACCGAAGGAGAACTTTGGATGATTCCGTGACGGTATAGCTTGGATAAACTGTACGGAGTGCTGTATACCAGCTCATGAGGCCCCTTAGCGCGTAACTGTCCAGGTATTTGAAGGCAATTGAAGGTACCTTGAACAAATATGGCTGCCACGGCCCATTATATATCGTACGTGCTAGATGATCAGACTACCCAGTCGGTGTAGATTCGGGAGCTACGTATGTATCCAATGACTCGATAGTGGTTTACAGAATGGGGGTGCTTCTGGGAAAAATACAATCGTTCGGAGCTACGCTGATGGTTGGCTAAACGGTATTCTACCGAAGGACTGTATTCTAGCTCCTTCATACAAAGCAAGTCCAGCGTCATAATAAGCCAAGCCCCTCGATATAAAACGCGAGGATGAGCAAAATGTGCCCTGCGTCTCTTGCCACCATGATTCCCGAGACAGCGAGAAAAGAAAGTTAGATCACGCAGGAATCCAAGTTTAGTAGTAGCTGTTGGGAAACAAAACCATTGCCTTAAGTAGGGCTGGGGCAGTGAATGGATCTCCTTAGCGCTCGATAGACCCTTTAGGAGATATTCCAGGCTTGATAAAACTGCCGGCTTCCTGGGCTGTCTGTATTGGATATTTTATTCTAAGCTTTTGGGACAGTGCATATTAAGAGACAAGAGCGGGGAAGCGGATCCCACACTGGATGGGAATTCTGTGAAAACTTCCTCGAGATATTAATATTATATATATATATAAAGAAAGGTGATGTTTCCTTTCTTCTATGGGGCATGGACACTGGATACAATTCTTGTAAGCCCGGGGGGGCCACATTCCGTCACGAAGACTGGTTGTTGTTCCCTTGGCCAGGACGGACACAGAAGCCCGAGTCCGTTCTTTGTCACCAGCAGCACTAAAGCGCCAAGACAACTGAAGCAAGGAACAATTGCATTGTGTAGCATAAAAAGGCCTGTTCTGAATAATCTTTATTATACCTGATATAACGAAGGCATCCTGTATTTTCGTCCTTTTGAACTTGTTGCATCTAATTTCTCGCAGCAACACCCCGTTCGCTGCTTTTCATCGCCACCATTAGGGCCTAGGATTAATATACTATTACACAGAGCCAAGTAGCCTATACTCCGGTGGTACGGGCTTGGCATGGTTAAGGAAGTCAGCACGCTTTGTCTCACTAGTACTAAATCATCCAACCTTTTCTTCTTGTCATAGCACTTTCATCAGCACCAAAAATGTTCAACCTCTTCAACAAGAAAAGCACTCCTAAGCCCAAGCCCCAAGAAAAGGCAAAGGCGCGTCGAGAAGCCCACTCCACCTCCGGCTACCAAGTCCTCGGCTCCATAAACACCGGATTCGATGGCCGGGACCACTACGAATACGTCCCCCAGCATGATGCCGAAGGCGTATCTCCTATGTACGACCCTCACCTCGGCCCCCGCAAGAGAGAGGGCATTTTGGTTCCCGTCGGGGGACAAGAGAACCGCGTCCAAGACACATGTGCCGAGACGCGGGATTTCGGATTCGAGAACCCCCGGCGGAAAGTAGCGGGGCCGAAGGGGACCAGTCGTGCTGAACTTGTTGAGGCGCTGTGTGGTTTTCAGTGGAGCGTTCCTGAGCCGGAGCCCAAGCCGGAGCCGCTGAAGATTAAGGGATTAACTATCCAACCTGCCGAGGATGACACGTGGACTTGGCCTTTTGACTCTCGGGATCCTGCTTTTATTTGCGAACGCTCGGGCGAGGCGGCCCCCACGAAACCTGCTGTCCACTACAGCTCGTTGGATTCTGCGGGAAACGTCTGGGGCTATTCTTCAACCAATGATGAGCTTGAAGAGGCTCCGGTACGCAAGGCGGAGGTTGCCGAGCCCGAGCCGGTCCAAGAGGCTTTCCGCGAAGCTGCCCTCGCCGCAGAACTGGAACGGAAGGAGGAGACAGAGGCAGTATGCGTAGCTCCGACTGCCGCGGTGGACCCAGAACCCATCAGGGATGAGTTCTTGATGAATGCTGCTACTGAATGGTCAAGCTGAGAGTGTCAGTATTCTAAATGGGACATATGGAGGCGGCTAGTACGTATTAAAACATAAAAAAAGAAATTCCTTAGATTTGATGAATAGAATCCAATGCTCCATCCATCTAAATGCCGCCACATGTCCCAAAAGAAACTAAACACGGATGTCCGAAAACCCATCATCTCGACAGGAAAAGTCCCGAGCGCGAAGAGCGCTGCGTGAAAGCCGTCGGTCTCCTCGCCGGCTCGCGAGCGTCCTTGGGCTCAAGCCTCCAGGCGTCCCACGGAGCCAGAAAATGCTCGTGCCACACGAACCACGCCAGGATTGTGGCCGCCGTGAGCGGGGCGGCAAAGGCCCAGTACACCCAGAACTCGCGCGAGACCCTCATCGGCCCCCCGCCGCCCCGCCCCGGGTCCGGATCGCCGAAGCCAAAGTCGAAGAATCCCGTGCTGAATATGGCAGCCACGAACGTGGCGGGGAGGAACACGAGGGTGACGACGGCGATGGTGCGCATGGCGCTGCCGTCCATGCTCGCCGCCTTGGTCAGGTTCACCGACATGCGCGAGTCGTGCTGGGCCACCGTGTTGAAGGCGAGGTTGATCTCGTTGCGCAGGCGCTCCGTGTTGCTCCTCGACCGCGCCTTGAGACTTGCCAGGAAGTTCCTGCAGAACCGGAGGCGGGAGTGGAGGGGCTCCCAGTTTCGGATCGCCGCCGTGGACGACTGCGCGGTCCCCGGCGGAAGGGGGACACGCTCGAGCTTGCGCATCAGGAACTCGTGCTGCTCAATGATGGCTTCTACTTCCTCCTCCGCCAGCTCCACGGTCTCGTACATGTGGATGGCGTGGCGTGCGTCGTCGTGGAGTGCGGGATAGTCTGGTTTGGGTGCCAGGGGATCCGGTCGCTTCTGCGCCAAGTTTTAGCAATTATTGTGTACACATGGAATAGTTGGCAGATCTAAGCTTTGTCGTTGCGAGGCGACTTCGAAGATGCAAGCAAGCACATAGTTCAAGTTTGATATGGGGTTTGCCCACCTACCTTCTCGCAACTCCTGATCCTATCTCGAATGCTCCATATAGCTTCATCGTGGATCGAGACTAGCTTCTCTAGGATTGCGGCGTGGAACCAGTAAGGGTCGGCGATGGACTCTTCTAACTGCCCCAAATCGTTGGGAATGAGGGGAGATAGTTCGTCCCGCAACCAATCTCGTATCCAATCTTGGGTATCGAAGATTACAATGCGAACTTTGGGCTTCCCAGGGGATGTCGGATCAACAAGCCACTGGGTGAAAATGTTGATGTATCTCCACAAATAGTCCTTGCCCTTCGGCAGTTCTTTGTCCAAGACTTGCTTGATGATGAACCGGATCCATGTCACTGCCGATGAAGCAGACGATGAGCTCAAGCCTTGGTCTATTATGAGAGCGGGCAGTTTCTCACTCGGGGGATTTGCTTCTGGTGCCGGCGAGAGGTATCGAGTAGAACTTACAATGGCCCGTCACATCTCCAGAGTTTCCGTACAAGGTCCTGTAGCCGAAGTAGCCGTTTGCGCGTTTGAAGTGGTTCTGCCAAAATGCCTTTGGGATGGAGAAAGTGGACGAGAACGACGAGGAACAAGCTGTACACTCTCGGATATGGCGGGCTGAGCAGAGTCTGCAGTGGTCACGCCAATGCCGTCAGTCGCGACTTTTCTAGTAAAGTTTAGGACAAGAGTCGGCCAATATGCACAGCATTCCATGTTGGCTCCACAACCAGATACCTACACTATACTGAGAGGGCTTCCATCGCATGTCTATGAAAGGGACTTGGTCAGTCGCGATGCCGAGCGAAAGTAAGTAGGAAGCACCAGACTGCTTACCTCTGCTATAGCACTAGCGTCCTTATACGTGTTTCCCTCGAGTTGAGAGCCGTCTAAGAGGAAGGATGCAAGTTCAGCGCTTTGTCCATAACAGACAGCTATATGGACAGTGGCGGTGGTGGGCAAAGATTAAATCCAGCCTACATACCGTTCATTTGCAAGACCTCGACAGAGTGTTGTCCACGGGGGGGTGCGGCTGGAGTCGGGGCCATTTTCCGTAGCTCTATAGATCCCATGCGCTCTGATTATCCTCGTAGTCACCACTCCAGTATAGCGCCAAACAATTGCGCTGTTGTGAAAGCAAACGACGACGATGTACAGAAGTCGAGGAACATTTGCCCCGAAAATGAATGTGATGGTGGGTGACAGTTAGTGTATTAAGCTGCGGGACAGCCTTGGATCAGCAAGACAGTCCCCGCAACATGGTGATGCATCTATTCCCGATCGGGAACGGCTGAACCTTTGGAAGCATTAATGCGGCCGCTGGCCGCCGGTCCAGCCACCCTCTTGCAGGCACGCAGTACCATTGGGTCCCAAAAGTCAGCCTAGAATTTGCGGTCGGCCGAGCTGGCCGAGTTGGCGCAGTTTTTCCACGTTTTTCGACTTTGGACCACCATGTACAGAGTAGGGCATACGCCACTACCCAGGGATTCCCAGGCAGCACGAACGTACTGTATATGGGCATTTCCAAAAATAAATACCAAGCCGCTTAAGCGGCCAAAAGGTATTATATATTGGGGTATAGCCGCAAATTACTAACATCCCTGTTGACCGGGTTTCGGTTAACGATGAGCTCGGGGCCACTACTTGGTCCACGCAATGGGACGCCTAGACCATACCTGTAAGAGTGTGGGATTGGAAAATGAGGATTGCTAAATAATAGCCAACGCTAGTATGCCGTTCTTAGCTTTAGAGAATACAACAATATATGATCTGTCAATTTCGGGAGGCAGGATTGCTGCCAATACCAGCTCTTTCCCCATTTTCTATAATTGTGAGAAAAGAGCAGCAAGCAGAGAAACCCCAAAAATACCTGGCAGTATACCGTAAAGTACCTAAATACCGAAAATATCTCTTCGCAAATCCCGGGCAAAAACTTCATATATAATATAAAATTATAATTCTTTTTTTAATAAATATATTCTAACTTAACTGGAATATAGTATTTTTTTTTTTAAAAAAAGGGAAATTAAAACCGGATATAATTATCCAACCTAGGTTTAAAATATTTATAACTTAAAAATCTTTTCTTAATACTTATTTTATTTTTTTATAATAGTATAATATTTAAATTTACCTTAAAAAATTACACCATTGAATATATTTAAATAATCTTATAATATATAATATAAGGTTTTAATTTTACACTTTTTATCCAACGGTAATATGATAGGCCCGCCTACGATATCGAGAAGTAGGCGCAGTGGACTAGCCGCGGGACCGTCGCGTATAAAGAACGCCTCCCATAAGCCTTCCCTCGCCACTCCTCCCGTTTCCCTTCTTATCCTCCTTTCCCTCCGTATGTCGAATATACATACTATTACGGCACTTATGGTTGCTCTTCGATATAATCTCAGCCCCTCACAGGTAATTAATCATTCATACATATTTTACTTCTTCGTTATACCACGTATTTATTTTTTAATCTTACTAATAAAATAAATGGTATGTCATACATATCACATAAAATATCACATATAATAATTATCAGCCGGCAAAGAAAACGGAAAAGCAAAAAAAAAGCCCTTTCGGGTGTTTGTACCTGCTATGATACGTACGATGTGATTGTCCTCTCCCTTTCTCTTTCTCTTTCCCTCTTCCTCTTCCTCTTCCTCTTCCTCTTCCTCTTCCTCTCCCTCTCCCCCTCCCTCTCCCCCTCCCTCTCCCCCTCCCTCTCTCTCACTCCCTCCCCCTCCTCTCCCTCTCTCTCACTCCCTCCCCCTGTACTCTCACTCCCTCTCCATCCCTCTCTCTCCCTCTCCCTCTCCTCCCTCCACAAACACAGCAGTAGGGAGCCGCGAGGCCCCGTACTTAACCTCAGAGGCGGGTCCGGACGAAGAGCCACCGGCGAAGGCGACTCTGTTAGCCTAGTACTCGTCCATCAGGGGGGGGGGGGGGGGGGGGGGGGGGGGGGGGGGGG
>JAKWBI020000643.1:0-26434 GCA_022664585.2 Zalerion maritima | reverse complement strand
ACGAGGGAACCGGGCCCCTCTTTGCCCCCCACCCCTTCCCGTATTTCCGTTTAAATTAACGGTTTTATATATATATTTTTTTATTTTTTTTTTTTAATATAAATTACCCCCCCCCCCCCCCCCCCCCCACTACGACCAGCCCATGGTTGCTTTGTCCAGCTTATCAGCTCCCGAAATGGTCCGTAGCGCGCCAGGGCCACAGGGTGTCTCCTTCAATATTAGGCTCACCTTAGGGGCGTAATAAATTGGACTTAAAATCTGAAATTTCTTTAGGGTTGGCAGGAAGGTATTATAGTCCTAGCGACAAGTCCGTGCACGTGAAAATGTCATATGATGCTAAAGGTGACCTCGGAGTTTTATAAGTCAGGCATATTAATTTACATATAAAAATATCGTAAAACTATCGATCTCTGCCTCTCCAATGGGTAGGCATTAGTCCGTGAGGGGTAAATTGGCAACAAGTCTCCATTCATCACCTTGGCTTGTCCGCATGCCTGTTTGAGGTCCAGATAGCTTTTTGGCTACCTGACTCATTATGTTGTCAGGGAGTTAATGACTTGGAAGCGCAGCCTGGGAAGCTTGAAGAGGAGGACTTGTTAAGTACTCGAAGCATGAAGATTTCTGCGAGTTGGTTTGACTCCTTATAGACGCTATATCTGGTCGCGGGCCATGTTTTTATGCCTTCCGGCCGTTCCAAGAACCCCGGCACAGCTGTTACGAGGTCATCTAGAGACTGGACAATTGCAAAAAATCATTCCCTCCTCGGTTTTCTCCTTTGAATGCAATCTTTTTTTAACAGAAAGTCATTATTTGTACAAGGTAGATAACACGATAGCTTGAATCAGTTAACGGGAAGGGAGACGGGAATGGTGCAGCATATGCAATCGGTTCTCATATAACTAACGAAGGCAATTTACCCTAGGGTCTAACTGGCCAACGCGCATCTCGCCTCGAGGACTCATCTCTTGGGACTTCCTGCTTTTGCTGCTTATTCCCTGCCGACAGGTATAATAATGGTTCTCTCCCGGACAGAGGTTGCTTGTTCCAGCACCCTAAATGAACGAATGCATCGTGCTGCCAGTCAACATCCTCAAAGACAGCCAACAACTCCCGAGGGATAACGTCAGTCCGTCGATTGAGGCTGTACTGTGATCAGCGACCTCAGCCATGGGGCTCCCATTCTCGGGGGCAGAGGGATGGTAAGCCTCCTCCCCACGACCTCTTCGTCTGCGACTGAGGCAATTACGCGGACGAAAAATGTGGCTCGTATAGCTATCATACCCCTCCAGGCTCGGAGTAGCAAGGGTGATTAAGGTGGCGGTATATTAGTAATTAAAATATTAGCATATTGTTGCCTTAAGCTGAGTGAGCGAGGCATTGATTAAATTCCCTTCATCTATTACATAGTTTATTATTTTTTTCCCCTCAAATTCACACCAATATAGCTAGTCGAACGTTTATCACATGCCGATCCAGGCTACTACCAGATGACCCGATGTATAAAGATAAGGCGATGTAGAATTTAATTTGCCAACACCTATAAAATCGAGACTTTAATTAAGAAGAAGACACAGCGCATTGTCGGGGCCTCTTCTCGGCCGATGATATAAGATGTTACTTCCTCCTCGATAATGGACCCAGCGGATCGCTGCCATTTATCGCTTTTTATCAGTGGGGTGGGGAAGAACTATAATACCCCCGAAATTATTAATCGTTGGGAAAATATACTAATAATATTAGTAAATCATGGCAACCTAACGATATACCAAGCTAGCGTAAACGCCATCCCGTTTAAAACACAATCTCCTAGGCTTTCCGATATTGAATACCTAGCCAAGTCCGGCAAAAGGGCATACAAAAGCTTTATTTTACAGAGGATTGGGCAGAAAAAAGAGATGGGGACTTCCGCCTGGGCAAGAGGATAGGCTGGTACAATGGGGACCCATGGGGACCCATGGGTTACCCACGGATTTTATAGGGCTACCTATATGGTTATACGGAATTTTTATGTGGTCCCATAAAACCTATATGGTTTTATAGAGCCTTACGAGTTTTATAGGGCGGACCCATAAAGCCCCATGGGTTATTATAATTAAAAATTAAACGGGCGTACTTTAATTATAATAACCCATGGGGCTTTATGGGTCCGCCCCATAAAACTCGTGGGATTTTATAAAACCCCATTATTATACCCGTGTGGTTTTATGGAACCATACCATAAAACCTGTGTGGTTCCGTGGGATTATACGGATTATTTTAAAAACCCCATATAGTCCCATGTGTTTTTTTGCGCACGGCCATATGGGGCCCCACGGATTTTTGTACAAGCCTACAAGAGGATATTGAATTCCTTCGGACTTGGAGTGACGGCGTTGTCAACCTTGTTCAAGATGATATCGGGAGCGGGTAAGTAGGCTCTCAAGGCGTTAAGGGATTCCGAGGTCTAGGCCGAAGAAGTCGGCGAAACGATCGAGAGGCTAAATGGGATACACGGACGATAAGTACAAAGAGATCTACGCTTACTCCGCGGACGGTGAAGCCCCGCTAGACGATATCCCTTCTCCTAACTCAGCTTCTGGACCACTCTTGCTAGTTTGGTGGGGCTAGTCTCCCTCATTTCCGCCCGTATTTAATAGACCAAATATCACGAACCACCTTTTTCCGTATTGTAAGTTCACTCTCCATTGCTATCATGCTCGAACCAACTGTGCTCCCGTCCAGCGTGCTCTCCGGCTGGTGCGACTCGCTGTCCCCTAGTGGCTTAAGAACTTTGGTCGGCTTGCCGGGCCGCGATTCTACTGCTCTTTCGCACAACAGGCTCAGGGCCGTGGCTGCCCCTATAGCTCCGGTTGGCTCGCTAGGCTGCAATTCTCCTGCAGGTCTTTTTGTCCTCCTTTTACTACCTATTTTGGTCTTCGTCTTGTCCCCCCGGCCTGCCCTATAATCCGTATTGAACCCAGCCCGGCTACTCGGCTCGCTACCTGGCGACCCTATGCACCGGCCCCTTTCCCTGTTGTCGTCGCCACCATCTTCTCCTTCTCCCGCGCCTTGGTACGCCGGAGTCCCGCAGACTTTGGGCTCCGTCCAAGAAGCAAGTAGGCGCGGGCCGGTGTTGGCAAATATGCCGATCCTCCCCTTACCCCCACCTCCGTCTCCCTCGGTATTCTGGCCCTTTTGTATTTTAAGCTTTCCATTTTGCCCCCCCCCCCCCCGGCGCCGGCTCCAGGCTGTTCCTCCGTTTTAATCACAGCCGGGCTTACCTCGTTCCCAGGCGGAGCTGCCATATGCCGGCCCCCTTCCCCGCTATTCTCTTTTTCCGCAACTGGGTAAGCCTCGGGCTTTTCTCACGCGAGTAGGGCCGGGTCAATATTGGCAGTCCGCCATCGGGCACGGTTACTGGCTCTTTACCGACGCCGTCCTCAGGTTCGTCCAACCCACCACACCACTTCTCCTGGACCGCGTGCTCTGCTTCACTTAAGTATCGGGGCGAAGTGACACACTGCACCTCCGCGGCCGCGACGGAGCAGCGGTGGGGGGGAGAGGTATAAATAGGAATTGGAGGTAAAAGGGAAAAAAAGGGAAAAAAAAGGAAGACGTTGTGAAAAACGGAAAGACGGAGCTAGAGCTAACAGAGACGGAGCAGGGGGCTAGGCTAGGGCCAAATTGGGGGTTAGTCAGCTGGGGCATTAGGTAATTATATGCACGCGATCCTAAGGACCTGCTTAGTTCCCAAGCGTTTCTAGACGTCTCGAAGTTTCCCTAGTTGGCGTTCAAGTACCGCAGGGGTGACGAGATACGTGTCTACGAGGCCATTTTTCGCGCGATACTCAACCCTCCAATTCATACACGAGACAGAGCGGCCCATCGCGACCAGAGGCCTCGAGTCCCGTGTGGCACAAACCCTTCCGAACCCTGGGAGAATGGGGGGTGTTTGACCCGTTCTTCCAGCGCTGTCTCTTGTGGAAGAGCAAGCCTAGAAGCTTCATGGTGTCACTGACGAACCACCCTTTTATTATTCTTGAAGTGTAGCAACAGCTGCGAAGACCGTTCCCTTCGTGGTCGTGGATGGCATACTCCGGCGCTATGGAGTACGTGGACGCGGCCTTTGGAAAGGTTGAATGGGCCATTAAGATACGGTCGCCTTTTTTCTTCACCGTATCCGTCGGCTCCGCCGCATCTGTGCCCAACAACTCGAAGCTATCGGTGACAGCGTGGGATCTGAACCCTTGAGTGTTCCGATTATTCCAGTCCTCCAGGCTATTCGTCGACCAGCCACGCCCGGCCCCAAGGACTGCCAAGGCTGTCGTCGTTGTCGTCGTTGTCGGAAAGAGGAAGCAGGGACCAAATGATCCGTTCGGAGGCTGAGAGTGCTACGTACTGCTTATTTCTAAGCTAGAAGGAGGGGAGGGAGGGAACTGCTTCGACTTCGCGGCCCAAATATAGTCGGCCTACCTTTTGTTAACTCGATCATTCGTTCTGCAAAATCCCTCGCTAGTCCTAATCCAATTGCGCACACGGTATACCTTGAAAATTGAGCGTAGTTGTTGGCTCGCCAATGTGAGGCGGGTGGTTTGTGGGATTTTTATATTATAAAAATCGTAGAACATGAGCTTTGCTGCGAGTAACTCAGGACGCACAAAGGTGGATTTCTTATTAATGAAAAATGATTGTATACGAAGCACAAACTCTTCAGCCCTCCAGGTGGCAGCGAATACAGTCACTTGTATCGTGTCACAGCGTTCCACACAGCGGCAACTATTGTCTAGCCGTACAGTGTAATGTATTGAATCGTCAGGCGCAGCCGAGGCCGAAAACCCAAGGCATCAGGTTTTGGCACCAGGAAAATAACATATGCAGCCATGTCACGGTCCAAATGACATCCATCGGCCCGACTGGATCAGGCAGTGTGCCTCTCTACAGTACATATGTAGGTTGGCGGGCGCAGCCGGGCTGCTAATTCGTTCCTGCCTTCGCGGTCGGTCGGTGCACCCCCAACCTTATTTCGGGCGGCATCCTTGCTGTCCAATGTTACGTGCATAGTACTCCTACAGGGGGGTGGTCACTTCCTGCACCTTGATGATGCCGATCGATATGTCCTGTCCCAATGTCAAGCTGAAAAGGTAGGAAAGACAGGTAGGTGTCCGCGCATATCGTAGGGCAATCTCCAACGGTAACCAACCTACAATTGAGCCCAATCATCCATTTTGCTTTTCTTTTCTTCCTTTTCGCCCCTCCTCTCTCTTTTAATAGCCCCGTTCCCACTCATTTGGCAACAAATGAATTCTCGGTCATCAGTCCTTGACCATTATCCGTCCCCACCGTCTCTCTCCCCGCACTCTTTAACTAGGTTGCGGACTTTCTCATCGGGATGTCATAAAAATACTATTACCCCTAATCATAATACCCCTACTATTATCACTCTCGTTTTTAGCGCCTACTCCCTATCGTTAAAGCGAACACTTGTTTCTGACGCCGCCACTTGTCATTCGTTACTATCTCTACCTATTTCATTTGTCTGTCCCTTTGATTCCCGACGCCACCATGAACCATAACTTCTTCCTCTGCCTAGGAGCCTTGATCCTGGGCGTTCAGGCCTACTGGATGGAAGAAGTGCAGCACCAAGGAATTGTCCCAGGCAACACGAATTCTTCATACGAGATCTTTCGCAATGTGAAGGATTATGGTGCTCTTGGCGATGGAGGTAAGTACATGCTGATAGCAAATCCCTCTATATGAGGCGCTGAGGGACCAAACAGAAAGTTCATGATGGACAAGATTATTAACCTTGGGGACTAGAAACCGACGATACGGATGCCATTAAGTTGGCCATGACTGATGGCAACCGTTGCGCTCCTTTCGAATGTGCGGGAGGCACGACAACCCCTGCCGTTGTGTACTTTCCCCCTGGGTACGTAAGAGGACAGCAAACCATCCCTCCATGCCATGTCGATATGCCTATCGTCTAACAAGACAAAACAGAACCTACATGATCTCGTCCACCATCACCGAC
Organism: Zalerion maritima; assembly: GCA_022664585.2. Classification (NCBI taxonomy): domain Eukaryota; kingdom Fungi; phylum Ascomycota; class Sordariomycetes; order Lulworthiales; family Lulworthiaceae; genus Zalerion; species Zalerion maritima. The sequence goes on along the minus strand of JAKWBI020000643.1, from coordinate 20,424 downwards.
TACTTCTATACCCAAATCATTGGCGACCCGACCGACATGCCAGTTCTGAAAGCCTCGTCAGATTTTCCTCCGGATGATGGTCAGGGAAGCACAGGCGGATTTGGAATGATTGACGGCATCCCATACGGCGCAAATGGCCTTGCTTGGTTGGGCGTTAACTCTTTCTTCCGCCAAATCCGCAACATTGAGATCGATATGTCCGGAGTAGCCGGAAAGGCAACGGGCATCCATTGGCCAACCGCACAGGCGACCTCCATCCAGAATGTGGTATTCCGCATGGCACACAAAGACACCGGGCTTGAGCACACCGGAATATTCATCGAGGAAGGCTCTGGTGGCTTCATGGAAGGCCTAGAGTTCCACGGCGGTAAGATTGGTGCCAATTTTGGAAACCAGCAATTTACTGTGAGGAATTTGTACTTTGTGGACTGCGAGACGGCCATCAACCAGCTGTGGGACTGGACGTGGACGTATCAGAATATTAAGGTGGAGAATTGCGACGTTGGTATTGAGATCTCCAGCGATGCATATGCAGAATCCGGTGTGGGTAGTCTGTTGGTTATCGATTCGTGGTTTAAAGATGTTCCGGTGGCAATCAAGACTCCCAGGGTCCCCGGGAATATGACTCCGGAAGCTGCAGCTAGTCTGGTGATTAACCAGGTTGAGTTTGATGGTTGCGAGACCATCGTCCTGGGCCCGGATGACGAGGCTTTGGTTCCTGGGGGCTCGGGCAGTGTAGTAGTAAACTTTGCTCAGGTACGTTACCATCATATCCACCCACTTGCTTCTTTCCAGACTATCATGTGCTAACATGCTAACAAATCGATTAGGGCCATGTCTGGGATCCTGTGAACCTTCATCAGGACTACACTGGAGACAACGCGACGTATTTCCCTCGCCTTACCGAACTTGAGAACTCGGACGGGCGATACTTCTCCCAGGCCAAGCCACACTACGACGACGTCCCGATCACCTCCTTCGTCTCTGCTCGGTCGTTCGGATGCGCTGGTGATGGCGAGACTGATGACTCCACGTGTCTTGCCCGTCTTGTTCAGACTGCCGCCAGCCAGAACAAGATCGTCTTCCTCGATGCTGGGCACTACAAGACTTACACCACCCTGTACATACCATCTGGCTCCCGCATCGTCGGAGAGGGTCTTTCTTCCGTGATTGTTGGAACTGGTACTACCTTCCAGCACATGGCTAACCCCCAGCCTGTGGTGCAAGTCGGCGTCCCCGGCGAAAAGGGGAGGATCGAATGGTCTGATACTCTCGTTGCCACGCGTGGACCAACTCCCGGTGCTATTATTATACAGTATAACCTCTACACGGAGGGGCTGGAGCCGAGCGGGCTTTGGGATGTCCACGTCCGTGTTGGAGGATTTGCGGGATCAGAGTTGCAGATCGAGCAGTGCGCTATTACTCCCGACGTCGAAGCGAACGAGTCCAACCTCAAGTCGGAATGTATTGCCGGTTTCATGAGCATGCACATCACCAAGTATGCAGGGGGTGTCTACACAGAGAACTGCTGGCTCTGGATTGCGGACCACGATATTGAATCTCCCACCAACGCGCAAGTTACCATCTTTGTTGGAAGGGGCCTGTTGGTGGAGAGTAAGAAGGGAAAGGTTTGGATTATTGGAAGTGGAAGTGAGCATCACACCCTATACAATTATCAACTGAGGGAGACCCACGATGTTTGGATGGGACTTATCCAGAGCGAGACCCCCTATTACCAACCGAACCCGCCGGCTCACCTGCCGTTCCCGACAATGGCTCTTTACGGTGACCCGGACTTCCTTGAAGCTTGCGGCGACGAAACTGGCGAGAAATTTAGCGAGGACAACCCGCCGTGCGCCATGGCCTGGGGACTACGGGTCTTGGGGTCCCAGAATATTGGAATATTCGGGACTGGACTGTACAGTTTCTTCTACAACAATGACAACACCGTGTGTAAGGCTCAGGATGTCGACTGGTGCCAGGCCAGGATGATCGAGATTGAGGACGGAAACGGAAGCGAGACGTATGAGAGAAAAGGCAAGGATAAGCGGAGAGGACACGGACACGGTGGCCGTGGCGGTCGGAGCAACAGCGCGGATGACGACACGAAACACTTGATTGTGTACAATCTCAACACCCTGGGCAGCGTGAGCATGGTTACGAGGTATGGGGAGGACGTTGCGTTTACGGAAAATCACATTGAAGGGTATAATTCGGGATTGGCCGTTTATCTTGACAATGAGCCTTAGGAAGTTTAGAAGAATTTGGCTAATGCCGACGGTTGGGCAGAACTTGTCGATGACGATGACAACAGCATGGTCTTCCCTGCGTGGGGTGGTGCTGTTGGAGCTGAACCTGGCGGGGGTGTTGAGAGTGAGTTGTAATATTCATCGTTTTTCGGCGGTGGCATTTTGCTACCATGCCGCTGAGAGGTATCGCGAGTCTGATTTGACATGGATAAGAATGATTGGAAACTAATAGCATTGGTGCTGTAAGCAAAGCAAATCAAAGCAAACTAGTCAGAATTTACTGTTGCGTTTAGTATATATATATATATATATATATACAGTAATGTTTGTTGCTGTTCCATGCTGTATATATTAATTAGCCCGAAGCGATAGCCCTGAAACAGCCTCCTTTTTGTATAAATGGCACAAGCAACGGCAAGCAGCGAAGAACTGTGAAGAACGCCGTGATTGTTGTCTCGATTCAACCAAAAAAAAAAAAAGCATGCACTAGTGGCTTGAACAACTCTAGATGCAGTATACTAGTTACGCTTTTTATGACTCTTGGGTATAATATTCGCATCCGCGACTCGTACGGAGCCTGCTTCTCCGCCAGCACTTCCATGTCCACCTAGCAAATGGCGCCCTGAACCTATGAACTGTCCCACAACTTTCTCAGCCCGGTCAACGCAATAAACAGCGCTTCCTCCGTCCTGATCGTCCTGGACCCCTGGCTGGGCAGGACATTAACCCAATGATCGAACAGCTCCTTCGTTTTCCCGCCCTTGATACTCATGCCTGCCAGTTCCGAATCATTGCCCGCGGCAAATTCCAGGCCGTTTGGACCGCCGAAAACGATTATGAGGTGCTTGAAATCTAGCACGCGGTACCCGGGAAAAGTTTTTGCTATCGGGGAGCCTCGCTCCGAGGTGCCGATGCTGATGTCGTACCCGCCGTCGAAGGGGCATTCGGTGAAGACTGCGGATAGGGAAGGGGAGGTGCGGACGGTGTAGCCCCAGTAGTATCCCGAGGCTTCGCGGGGGTGAGAGGGGGATACGGCTGTTGCGGGTGAGGAGAGGAGGGAGTCGATTGCGTTCGTGGTGTGGCGGCCTCCGCCGTGGGAGTAGCCGAAGCCCGAGTTTCTTCCGGCTTGGGAGTAGGAAGAGGGAGTGAGTTCAGGGAAGTGCAACGTCACGCGGGTTTTGGGCGGGATTTCGGAGTTCGGAATTTCGACCATGGAGCGCAGGCCTATGTCTACTACGGTCCCCGGGGTGCCGGAGGATGTCATGCCTTCGATTGTGACCCCCTCGCGATAGGGAGGCGGGTTTGGCTCTCGTAGGTTCGGATGGTGGGGCATGTCTAAGGATGGGAGGATGCCGGCGAGTTGGAGGTTACTGTGGATGGGGAAGAGGGAGCGGCGCATGAAGGGGGGACATTCGAGGTACGACAGGAGGTGGGATATGTAGTGCAACGGGTTTGTCAGGGAGGTGTCTGTGCCGTGGTCGGGCTTGCGGGAGTGGTAGTTGCTGTTGTGGTACGAACCTCCGCCTCGGCCGCCGCGACCTCGGGCGTTGTAGTTTTGGTTGAAGCCTTGGTTCTGTGGGTAGGGGCTTGGGTCGTCGGTTTCTTGGTCTGGTGTTGTCGGGTCGGAGGCGTTTGATTTGTAGGATTCTTCCCTGTCGTCGAAGATTACGACTTCATCTATACAAAAGACAGCGAGAGCGCGGCCGACCTGGCCAAGGAGGCGGGTGCGCTGTTCGCGGGTTTCGAGGTCGGAGAGAATGGATGTCGGGATGGCAATTGAGAGGGTCCACGGACGGCCAGCGGGTTGAGGCGGGACGTAGTGCGCGGAGGGTTTGGTTGTGTTAAGGTTGGATTGGTGCATGTAGGGCGGTGATGAGGTGTAGGAGGAGGAGTGATCGGTTTTGCGCTTCTGTTTTGAGGGTGAGGGGAGAGGTTAGCTCTGATGTTGGTTCGGATGGAGGAGCTGCGAGAGCTTGGGAACCGAGAGGGTGTGGATTTACCTTGGCACGAGGGTCGTTGCAGCCTGACATGTTGAATTGAATGGACGGCGATTGATTGGGCGAGTTTTAGAGGCAACGAAGCTAGTTCTCAAGCACTCCTGTGAGTTTCTGGATCTCCAGCCTTGGTGTTGAGGAAGATCGTAGGTTTGCGAAAAGGCGGGGAGTGAAACCTTTTTTGGTGTTGAGTTGAATTGCCGGCAGAAAAAAAGCAACATGGCAGGTGCAGTCACCGCTTTCTGGGTTGGGGTTTATACTTTGCATTTCTTAGTAAGCAGATGCCGAGAGGCTTTCCGAGTGTTATTCTTTTAGATACCTGCGATAAAATAACCTTTTATCCAATACCCTACAGCTGCTTAGGACTTGGGAATTTCACGAATCGCCTGGTTGCCTGAAAACATTAGACATCCATTAATTTAACGACGTGGGCTACTTATTTGTCAACCACCGGAAGCCACTTTTCTGCCCTGCTCCCACCATGACAGCATTACTTGAGCGTACGCCGTCTCGATGTCACTCTCGAATAACGAATGCCAATGCTGGCCCGTCATACAAATATCGAGACGAATATTTTGGGTGAGAAGTGCCAATTAACCTTCGCCCCGAGGGAGAGCACTGCCCAGTCTAACGGCTCTTCTGAGAGTTCCCTCACAGGGTCTTTGGAGGACCCGTCAGGCAAACCCTTCAATCAACCTTTCAGACGACCAGTCGAAGGAACCTTTGGAAGGGTTTTCTGAACGGAATCGTACCCCCTTGTTCAGGAGCTGAGGGTTCTTCTGCCCCGCCCGCATTACGTCTAGGGTAAAGACACCGTTCATTATAGTATTCATCCGTAAACCTGGGAAGCGCCCCTCAGTCAGTGGCGGTCAAGATGAGGGTAGCAGCGCGCCCACAACTGGCGTTAGCTTTTGCGTTTATATATATTTGCACGAAGAGTCTCAAACTGACTACCACAAGTTCCATAGGCTCTCTTCGTGCCCACCGCCTAGTATTGCTGTTGGAAGATGAAAACACACCTCTCTATCCAAACCCTGCTACTTGGTATATGGAGCTTTCGAATATGTGAGCTACAGCGCCAGAATGCTTGAAAGCGCTGATATTGAACCAAAGAGGCCTCCTTCCGAGACCAGCAAACCTTCAGCGGGTTATGCCAATAGATACAACTCTGGCAAAGAAGAGTTGAATGACCTGCATTCTTCCACCATGAAGCGGAGAACCCCTACATTCATTTGATCCAACTAGTGACGAGAAGTGCGCCCGACTATCAAAGGAGCAAGAGGCACCCAGCAAACCGTATGTCTTCGAGTGGCCTATGTCGACAAGCCTATGACATCTCTGGAACGGGATCTCGCTAAAACCAAGACCGCACACAAAACCATGAAAGATACCTGCTCGAATCTTGGGGCAGGCTTCTTGAGGCTATGTGGCCTTGCTGAAACATGGTTAAGATGTCTGGATGGTCATACTCTCTGTTCTCAGGGCAACGAAACATCAATGCACAGCTCGTTATCACGAGAGAAACCAACATGAGTGGTCCTTACGCTACCATTAGCCATTGCAAGACGTCTTGGACACACATTAGGTACCTGTGGATAGACTGCCTCTGCATCATCCAGGATAGCAAGAACATGTTGGACTGAAAGCATGAGAGCAGGCTACTGGCACTGGTTTACTCAAGCTCTTGTGTCACGATAGCTGCATCCACTGCAAGGCATGCGGAAGATGGATTTTTGTACACGTCCCTGTCATCTATTGATATAGGTCCTCCATCCCAGATCCAGTGGCAGCCACCATACATTTATTATAAAGACAGCCCTTTAATTTGGCGCATGTTTTCCGAGGTTCTCGGGGCCCGGCAATTTCATTGGGAATGCCTTAAAGAGCCATTAGTATGGGAGCAATTCCCAGATTACATTCCCATCTCCCGCGACATCCTTTCTAATTGGGTTCTACATCAGCAGCCTTGCTGGATCTTACGCCAGCCGAACCATAGTGCTTTCAACCTGATACAGCCTAGCTCAGGAGCTCTACCCTGTCGATCTGGATGCATAGAACCAACTCATCCAGAGCCGAGTCTCTGCCGTTCCTGGGAGAATCCGGTTGGGGACTTGGCTATCTATCCAGAAGAGAATCTGCCTTCATTTCAAGCCGCACACCATTGTAACCAAAACATAATTCCTAATGATATAATTCCCATGGAGCCTCTAGATCTCCCACAGGAAATAAAACTCCTGGACCTAAACCCCTTCGCTAGGTAGTAAGGAATGGTTGCACCAGAACTATTAATAGTGGAGATGGGCTTCACACAGAGCACCCTAGCTGCCTGTCTACGCACACACCTCCATTAGTCATATTGGCCCCACCAGCATTTGGCACGCCTTCTCGTCAATGGACAGGTAACCAATCCATCCAGCTTGCCTGCCCCCTTCACATCACATCAACACCACCTTACTTGACTTTTTCCCTCGCGCATCCCATACCAACTTGCTCGCGATCGATTTTCACGACCGAAACCCCCAATTTTAATTGCGCACCTACAAAGCAGAACAGTCGGCATGGCTGTCCACATCACCTCGTCTGGGCAGTGGGAGAAGATGCTCGCCAACCACGCCGTCGTCATCGCGGACTGTAGGTCTTTCCTCCTCCTCCTCCCCTCCATTCACGTCCTCCTCCTGCTTCTGCTGCTGCTGCTGCTGCTCCTGGTAGCCTATTACGCCCCTATCCCAAAAAGCCTCTCTCCCCCCCCCCCGACCACCCCGTCCCGCCACCATTGCTAACCTCCTCCTCCTCCTCCCCCCCCTCTCGTGGCCCCAAAACAGTCTACGCAGACTGGTGCGGCCCGTGCAAAATGATCGCCCCGACCTTCGAGAACCTCGCGACCAAATTCGCCAAACCCAGCAAAATCGCCTTCGCGAAAATCAACACCGACACCCAAGGAGACATCTCGGCCCGGTACGCCGTTCGCGCCATGCCCACCTTCAAGATCCTGCACTACGGAACGGTCAAGGAGACCGTCCAGGGCGCGAGCCCGTCCGCCCTCAACTCGGCGGTCGAGAAGGCGGTGAAACTTGCCGGCCCCGGCCCCGGCCCCGGCGCCGCCGCCGGGGGCGCAAGTTCGTTTGGCGGTGCCGGCCGTAAGCTCGGCGGAAATCCCGTCAGTGCTCCGCCGAGGAGTGTTGCCGGCAGACCGGTGGGTGGCGGTCCGGCAGGCGGGGGAGCGGCTTGGTACAGCCCGGCGCGGTTCTTCCGGCTGATCAGGGCGTTCGTCGGGCTGTACTTTGTCAGTTTGTTTAGTCTGGATCCGTACAAGGCGGCCGAGGCGTCGGCGTTCAATGTGAACGGGGGGCGGGAGGAGACGCCGAGGACCGTGGGCGGAGAGGCTGCCAGGGGGGGGGCGTCTGGGCCGGGGGGGAAACCTGGCGCCCCTGGCGCTGGGGAGAAGCCTAGGATTCAGACGTTGGCTGATTTGTGAGCCAGGGCAGCTAGCTGACTGAGGGGGCGAGGGGGGCTCTGAGGCTTGGTGAGATGAGGAAATGGACGCTGGAACTGGAAACTCGAGCATTTGGTGCCATGGCGTTTAGGAGGCTAGGGCCTTTCGTTATTTCTTTGCATTGACGATGGGGACTTCTGCTGCTGTATTTTTTGCCTCCCTCCTTTGATACTAGAGAGAATATCGCGTTGATTTCAAAGTGTTCACAAAATCTTATGGTGATTAGATCAAAAGCAAGTAAAAATCCCATTATTCTCTCTACAGAGCTAGGAGTAAGTAGGCTAAAAGTACAGTTGAATGAAATTGGCTACCCCTCTGGTGCTGGTATGCCTATACAATACAGTGTCTTCTGGATAATATACAGCCCCATCCATATTCTCCCAGTTCATGTTTTTTGACGCTATTGCTCATGCGCTACAGTGTTTATTCCATGTGGCCAGCGCTTCCTTTGCAGAGTTGTCCTAGACTGATCGCGGCATCAACGCTACCGAAGCGTGCTACCTTAGCCAAGTACAAGAAACAGCGTCCTATATGCATGAGCCATGTAAGGTCTTTGGCTCCCCGAGCTCGCCAGACAGCCGGCCTTCTTCGTGGGCATGGCCTGCTGCATGACTCGAGAGACAAAACAGCGAAATCCCCCAGTAGCTCTTTGTTCACCCAACACCAATGTGCCATCCGCGGCAAAAGCAAGCAACTCCGCTAAATACAGCAGCTATCATCATAAGCAACTCTTTTCTCCCATCCGAAAACCTCATCACTGGTAATCATGTATGTCTCTAGCCGTGCAGTGCTCCCATCGTCATCAATTACGCCTTATGCTTCATTGACGACATGCCTCCGAGATGATTCGTATCTTGCTTCCCTCAAGCACTCCCCTTGGGACGACCCCTGCCTTTCGCCTTCGTAACTCCCGTGGGTTTGGATGCTTTTGCCAATGCGCCGCCATTTAGGGACGGTCTACCCCTCTGCTTCTTCGCGGACGGTTTTGAGGTGCTTGGTGGTGCCGCCGCGCTGACGCCGTTTGCGGGGGGACGGCCTCTAGTCTTTGGCGTAGGTTTGGGATTAGATAGCGCTACTTCATGTGAGGCTTGCTTTGAAGGGCGACCTCTTGACTTGGTAACCTTTGGCGAGGCAACCGGGGCTTCAGGCTCGGGATCAGGTGTAGCCTTTTTGGCGGGCCGACCTCTGGGTTTGGTAGCCTTTGGAGAGGGTGCGGATACTTCAGGCGCGGGTATTGATGCATCAGTCTGCTTGGGAGGACGACCTCTTCGCTTGGCAGCTCCTGTAGGGATAGCGACAGGAGAGGCAGCTTCTATGGCTGGCTTCGATGGACGCCCTCGCTTTTTGGTTGCTATCGTGGAAGTAGATGCTACAGCTTTACTGAAGGTGGCTTTCTTGGAGGGACGTCCCCTTCCCTTTGCAGGGGCTGCGGGGCTCAGCGGGATTTCGGCAACTTCGGCGGCGGCTGTCGGACGGCCCTTTTTCTTCGGTACCGCTGTAGAGGTTGTTGCGTTCGCTGGTTCAGAAGCAGGATTGGGTGGACGACCTCTGGGCTTTCTGGCTGTTGGGGAGTTTTTCGAGGGACGACCCCTTCGCTTAGTTACTCCTGTGGGCTTCGCAGCTTTTGCTAGATCGCTGTTCTTGGGTCGTCCTCTACCCTTCCTTAGCGGAGCAGAAGAGCCCGCTCCGGCTTTCGCTTTTCGTTGTCTTGGCTTTGTTTGGCTAGGCTCGGGTCGATTCTCTACAGGAATGGGCACGCGGTTGGAGCGGCGGGGAGCGTCAGCCCAAGCGCCCTTTGGCCTGGGACCTTTTGGGGCTCCTCGGTGGCGGGAAGGTGTGCCAGCGGGAGACGAGGCCTGCGGGTTTGGACCTGGGTCGGCTGGGCTGGTTTCGTCATCCATGGCTTCCGATGCGGGGCTCTGGGATTTAGAAGCAAGAGGATGTTGGTCTTGCTCTTCTGGATTCTCTTCCTTGTTTGGCCCTAGTGGCTGCTCTGTGATCGCTTGTTCTTGTTCTAGACCCTGTACCGGGGTTTGTTGTTCCTGTTCTGGGGCTTGTTGTTCCTGTTCTGGGGCTTGTTGTTCCTGTTCCGGGGTTTGTTGTTCCTGTTCTGGGGTTTGTTGTTCCTGTTCTCGGTCTTCTTGTTGCTTCTGGTGGGCTTCCCATTCTGCGCGTTGTGCAGCCTGGTCCTCTGGCAAGCCGACTAAATTTGGCTCCGAGAGTGAGGCAGGTGCCGGGGATTTTGGTGGGGCAGTGGGGGCGGGCAGTCCCTCCCATGCATCAGCCTCGGAAGGAGTGAGGTCGGCCACGTTGAATTCTGCCTCGGATGGGAGTGGAGACTCGTGCAACCACGTCCAGCCCAGCATGCTTCCCCACTCGCGCGCCCATTCTCCCTTCTCAGCCCATCTCTCCTTGACAACTTTGTCGTGGTCCTGCTCGTAGAAGTCCTGGTATTGCCCTGCGCGTATTCTGTCCTGCCTTACAGACTCATCCTCGGCCTCCAACAAATAGAGATACCAGGGCCGGGAGATAAGCCAAGCTTCCGCCTGTTGCGCAGAGATGCCCTCTGCAGAGAGTTTAGATCGCGGAGGCAGACGGCCTCGATCTCGTAGCTGGTCGCGCCATGTTTGAGCAGCCCGGTAGTTGGGATGATCTTCATCACGACGGTCGTCAAAACTGTTTTTTGATTTCACTTCGTGCCGTTGCCATGACCACCTCCATTGCCTCATATTTGGGAGAATTTTGACCTCCTCGGGGATGTCCCACTCGGAATTCCAGACACCGAGCTTTTGCCAGCGCTGCTTTATGATGTGCCTAACAGCAATGGCGAAGTGGAGGTCACTGGTCAACACAGACGCGAACTTGCGGTCGCTACGCAGTTTCAAGTGCGCATGGTCGGCTTCCATGTTGTATCGGTTGATGGGATTGTACGCGTCTCGACTGTCGACGCAATCCACCCATCTCTGGAATTCCGCGTCGCTCAGCGGCTTCGAGAGAACGTCCTGCACTTCTGCACGAAAATTGTCTTGGGCCCATGTTGGAATAAAAGCAAGTCCTTCGTTGTTAGCTTCGGTCGCGGTTCGGTATGGAGGAGGATCGTCTGTGTCGAATCGCGCGTTCCGGATTCGTTCCAGAAGTTCCGGGTTCTCATCCATATGTTGAGCATCTGCTGCGGCACCGGATAACGCCTGCGGCTGCTGGTCGGGATATTGGATGCGCGAGAGTGAGTTGCTAGTGGATATAGACATGGCGACGGCTGTGGATGAAGAACTTTTGTTGTTGGGTGTGGATGATGAAGAGGAGTTTGTGCGCGCATCTGAGTTACGGTAGATTGATGGGACTTGGGTGGGAAAATCACAGTGTTGGAAGCGCGAGTTACTCGGCCACTATGTGAGAAGGATCCTGTGTTCCAGCCAATTTACGGCTCGTGCGGAGTGCGCCTTCCTATAAAATTGCAGTTTGTTTCTAATCACAGGGCAAAGTTTTACGCCAAGACCAAGTGGGGCGTACTATGTAAGTCACTCCCACGGTCCACCAAAATAACAGGGGTACGCGTGTTATGTACCGTATCACGATTTTCCTAGCAATTCCCGTGGAATTTCTCGAGGGACTATCATATAGTATTCAGGAGCGATTAGAGGCCGTGATCGCGGCTAATAGTATGCATACGGAGCTTTAATTGTATTGTATATAATAAAAAGGTGGAAAAGACCAGGAAAATCGTGATACGGTACATAGTAAGCGCACCCCTGTTATTTTGGTGGGCCATGGGAGTGCACAGTACATCCTATGTTGGAACTCTTTGCTCCAGGCCATCGCTGCGCCGCAGGATCGCGCTCGGTCCCCAGGATGTCTGGCGCGTATTCGTCACCGTCACGGGCTTGCAGGGGATGCTCAGATACAGCTTGCCTCGCGTGCTGAAAACTTCCAAATACCGCGCGCATTCCCACCGTGTACTGTTTTGTCTTCAAGACAAAGCCATTTCAACTTTGGAATAAACGAATTCTCGCAACTTTTTGATGCTCATGGAGTGGTTGGGGCATTGTTTAGTGTCCGCAGCCCAAATTGTGCTCCTCAAAAACAGCAACATCTATCGATAGATGACCGAGACTGGTAAACAGAAATCCTATGATACTCGCCAAGTAACTGTTTTAATCATTGACCCCTTGCAAGGAAGGAAATATTGAAAGCATACTCGCCTATCCATGGGCTTAAAAGTAATTGCACGAATAGGAAGTCGTTCTGGAGGGTTGCAGTTACCTCTTGAATTCTGTTGTTGGTCTTCGCATTGGCTGTCTAAGTTATGTATGTGCCCTGAGCATTTATTTCCACGTGATTCAAACGTAACTTATATGTCGAGTACAAGTCAGATCAGTTTTATACGCAGGCTCCTTTGAGGAATCCATTACACTCAAAACCAAAAGTCCATTCCCTGGCTAATTCCCCACACACTTTTGGGACAACTCGAACGACCTTCTAATAGCCATGCCACTGATAGGAAACGCCATGGTTCTACCGTGAATACCATACTTCAAAACCTCGAGCCGGATCATTCACTTCTCTGTCTCCCAAACCGTAATCTATAGTTCGATCTAGTATCCTGTCTTCTACGATGCTATCCTCCAATCTAGCTCCGTCACCGTCAACAGCTGCTTTGCTGGCTTCGACAGACTTAACAGCCTCCCAAAACAGTCTTCTCGGATGTACCGCCGGAATATCTCCACATGTAGCCTTCTCAACTTTCGGACGAAGGCAGCTAGCCGCACGCCGTTTTCCCAGGTTTACTGCTCAACCTCAGGCTACTAGCGAAAACCCTGAGCAACGGGCGCGAATCTAGCCACAGGGGCCGAGGACGGGAAGAAATCCACCGATTTTGCAAGTAGCCGCGAGGGCGCCGATGTCCCAGAAACTGGGAGCGATGACCAGGCCGGCAAAATCCACCTTTCGGTCGGGATATCTCTGGCATGTTCCACATCACCATATAGTTAGTTACCGGAGCCCCCTCTTGTTCCAGTGGACCCGGCGCAAGTTTCGCGGCAGTGGCAACCGCAACAGCACTACTAACTAGTTAGTTACCCAGACTCTGCCCGAAAAGCGCATTCCTATCATATCCCCCTTCAATACCAGCAACACCGGTAGCCCACCTTACCTCCGCCGCGGAATCCCCAATCAAGCCTTCCTCGCTAGGTCCGACACCCGCCACCGGTACTAGGCCCATAGCCCCGATGCTCAAAAAGTCAATACGTGCGCGTCCGTCTCGGTTCGGCAGCGCACAGGGCGCGGCAGCTCGCAGGTCCCCCTCCTGGCGCCAGAGTCCCGCTCGTGCCGTGGAAGTGCATGATCAGCCTCGCCTCGGGATCCTCCCTTGGTAACTAGCCTGAAATTTGCCGTCTGTGCAATGTCGGCCACGGCTTGTCCATCCACCGCCACAGAGGGCCTCTTGGGAGAGATGAGTTCGCTCTGGTGGGAAAAACGTACTACTTGGCGAGGGGCAGCACGTGCCAGGCATGCAGCGAGACTTCGGGGGGGGGGGGCGCCATTCCCACGGTTGGGGACAGGGATGTAGAACGGAATAACCTGCCTATGCGCAAAAGCCGAATTGCCCTGGCACGTTCAGATCACGGAACCAGGTCAGGTTTACTTTGTGCAGGTACATAGATTGCGTGGGCCTGGAAGGAAGGGGGGCGGCGATCATAGGACCCAGGAGACTGATGTAGAGGGTGGTGGGAATCCCGAGAGTCAAGAAGACGACTAGGACGGTGGAGCGAAGAGCCGACGGTTTCATCTCTGGAGCTCGGGGAATGAAGCTCGTGGCGGCGGTTGTGAAGGTAGGGCGCCTCTTGGGGAGTATGGGAAGAGGCCAAATTTCTCACAAGGCCAGCATTCGCACATCGGCACAGTCTCGAGTTTGCGAAAAAGCAGTCTGTCTGGATGCGGCCTGTTTCGTGGAAAGGCGCTAGGCGAGGAGGACGAATGAGGATATTTAAGATGAGACGTCAAGGTCTTGACCTGAATAGCCGCCGGCGCTCATCAATACGTACACGCGTCGCGCTTCAAGACCGCATACAGGGATCGCAGAAACCACGACAAATCAGTGGTAGACTTGCTCTGTTTTGCGTTGATTAATCCGGCTCATCAAGCCGCTTCTGGCACCTAAGACGGTCTGTCTGGAGTCGCTGCATGAGTTTATATAGGCTAGAAATACGGTGAGACTATGCTAGGAGGCGTCGGTGGGGGGTTAGGCTCGTTCACGCGTTTTATTTGTGCATGATGGGGGCGAGGTATTGGATTTCGACGGAGATGTCTCTTGATAGAGGCGCAGAAGGAGGAAGAAGAGAAAGCAGTTACGGAATGTTATGATATCGGCTACTAAATGGATGGTACCGACAAGAAAAACGCGGGCGTACGCCTTGCCATAATACCAACTAGGGTAACAGAAATCTGGGTATATACAAGTATGACTGCGAACTTCCTGGTAGTTGGCCGATAGATTTAAATGACCCAAGGGATTCCCAGTAAACTCCAATGCAAGGCATCACCACTTAATCCACCAAGAGGGCTGTGCCATAAGGTCTCATCGACATCCATCCATCCATAATGCAAAACTCCAAAGGATCCACGGTCCAAATAGCACCTGCTGAAAGCGAACATCACACCTCGGCCGTGGCACGCGTTGTAGGCTCTCACATTGTATCCGACCTCCTAAACCAAGGTGGCGTCGAGCTTTCCCCCGTTTCCGTAGGTCGGGCAGAATCGCTTCGTTGCGGCGGAACCACACGACCAGGTGAAGAAGGTTGAGCTTGGGCATGACCTTGAGGATGGGGAGGGGGTTCCGACCGACCTACTCTTTCCTTCCCTCTGTGGCCCCTTGGATCCGTCCCGTTCATCCCTCCAGCAGTAATAACCTCGGGCTTCTTCTCCTTCCCCCTCAACTTCCTATCCTGCTCGTCCCGCAACTTCTTATCTTCGATAAACGCCAAACTCTTAAGCTCCGTCATGGCCTCGCAGTCCGTGGCGCGGAATTTTTCCCTGCCTCCCGAGGAATCGCCGTTTTCCCTGGTATTCTCAATCCCGTCGTGCCTGTTCGTAGGGGGGAAATGTGGGGGACATATCGATTTTGACGGTTGCGAGGGCGGCGACACTGCGCGGGGAGGCGAGAAAGGGGCGTCGTCAGGCCACAATATCCTCTCCGCCTCTTCCCTCGTCATGCCGTTGAAGACTTCTGGTTTCTCCAGTCCTCTGCCTGTGTAACCGTCCCAGAACGCTGGGCGCTTTGATGACTTATATTTCGAGGGCGGCGGTGGTGTCCCCTTATGGTGGTGCTTCGCTGGTGGTGGGGAAGTCGCCGTTCGCTCGGTCGCGGTGGAGAGGTAGTCAAACACTACTTCTATCTCGTCGTCGTCGTCGTCCTCCTCCTCCTCGTCAATCATTATGCTTTCCTCCTCAAAGTCATCCTCACTTGGTCTGCCGCTTCCGCTTCTATTGAAATTGCCACCGATTTTCATGGCGTCCGCATGCGCTTTCAGCACTTTGTTGTCGTGGCTTATAGCAGCAGCTGAAGCCGCCGTCGTGAAAGACAGCTTCGGCGCCGGTGTCGCAACTCGTCGTCGATCGGCCCTCAGAATCGCTCTCATGAGCGCCAGCTCGTTTGCCTTGAACGTCTCATACCAGGCCTTGTTTATACGGGCGGCGGCGTGTAAGTCCTCTAGTATGTCCATCTCTTTGAAAATCCTCAACTGCAACGTCTCCGACATTGACCATAACCCGACCAGTTGTTTCCTCGATTGCGGCGAGTCTCCATCAAACAGCAATTGTTCCAAGACGACTTGAGGCTCGTCCGCCTTGTGCCGACTCAGGGCCCATCCATGCCGGCTTCCTGATATGTCATAGAGCGTCAGTCCGGAGACGCTGTTGTAAATGTCATGGATGGCCGATCGGAAAGCCGGTGCAGGGTCGCAGGCTGCTCCTGTGTGGACTGGCAGGGGTGCCGAACCTGCTTTGCTCAAGGTGTTGACCATCTGTGATAACGATCTCGGGGCGCGTGGAGCGTCCTGGTTCAAGATGCTGGGCTTCATAACTGTATTGAGCATTTGCATCTCGTTGTACACCAGCAGCATCCACCCGAGATTTGTCGCATCGCACCAGTGGCTCCCCTTGGGACACCTTGGAGTGCTGCTAAGTGGAAGTCCCTCATTGTCATTGACGGCACCACCAGATCCGCCATTCAGGCCGTTGGGGGCCGCTGACGGGCTCGGTGCCGGGGGGCGGATATATTCCTCGACCGAGTAGGCGCAGCATGCTTGGACCTGTGCGATTTTCGCAGACCGTACCGCCCAGATCTTGTCCTTGATCTTTTGCGGCCATCGCTTCTCTTGTAATACCTCCTCACTCGTCAAGTTCATGATTGCAGTTTTGGTCATTCGTGTGAAGAGTGTTCGAAGGCCGAACACAAAGCTGACGAGAAGTAAACCGTCAGGCATCTCGTCCGACGCTCTATGCATCCACTGCGGTAGCCATCTATGTTCCACAACCATTTCTAACGGGGAAGTGCATTTATACCGGAGACAAGCATTGGCGATGGCTACGAACTGGGTAAAAGGAATGTCACGAGGGATTTTGTCGTTGTGTATGTGTGCCGCATGGAGCAATGTGGAGAGCGAGTCCTTCTCGTTGACTTCGTACTGCGGCATTCGGAACAGCTTCGTCTTCGATCCATCCTTACAAACAAATTCTGCTGGGGGTGGGGGTAAATCATTCATGATATCATCCTCCTCGTCATCATCCAGGTTGAAGCTGTCGTAGTTGCCTGTGAACATGCGCGCAAATATGGGTGATGTCTCCGCCAGCATATGAGATGATACTCGGAATCGGCATACGGGCTGAGGGTCGACGGCTGTCGTGTTGGAGAATTCCAGAATTGTATCTCCCCGTGGCGTGATGGCAATTTCTCGTATCATCCTATCAGGCGCAATGCCAGACTCGCCAGCCTGAAGCAAAGCCCTGATTTCCAGGAGGTCTTCCCTCACCTTTTCATAGTTTCGAAAGCGTATCGAGTATTTGGGCCACTGCAGCTGCGTTAGCATGTGGGAGAGTGTCTCGGGTAGCCGCAGGGAAAACACTCACGAAATCTGGGGAAGCAGACAACATCTTGTACACGCTGGCGTGGCGCATACTCTCGATCGCATGCCTCCTAAACCTCTTGTCATTAAACAACTTGTCGACCCTGTCCTGCGATGCATTCGCTTCATATTGCTTGTATGTATCCGCGAGAGACTTCCGTAGCGACTCGCTGAGGGCTTCGAGGCAATTATTCCAGCCGCGAATCGCAGCTAACCACGCCACGTTGACGTTTGCGGCCATGGAAGCCGGGTCCTTTGCTCCCGCACTCACACTGCTAGTCAAGGCTGGCCCATTGAGAAACTTTACCGGATCCGGGGTGCTGCTTCCGCTGAAGCTAGACCGTTGGTCAAGGCCACAAGGAATGCTTGGACTGTCAAGGCTCGACCCTCGGCGAAGCATACCCGGCGCCCCAAGAAACCTCTCTGTCATACCGGAGACGCTGGTTCCCGTCTTGGCGGGAGCGGGACTCTGGGGTGCCGGCCCATCCTCATCGATAGATTCCATAGTCGATTCTCGGTTGAGCCTCGACGACGCCGTCTTCGCTTGTTGAGTGAGTAAGCTCTTGCATATTGTGTTGCATTGGTCCCGAACTTTGGCGTATTCCTTGTAAAATGTGTCGCAACTGGATGACTTAGCATGTTTCACCTTGTGAACACATTCTCGTAGTTGACGGTAGCTAGCATCGTCGGCAGCGGACACCCCAGCCTGGGCGTCGGTACCCGTCACGGCTGGGGACAGGGGGGTTGCAGATTCGACATCGAAATCGCTAGTGTTGATTTTCTGCGCGACGAGGCATTTCATTGTAAGTTATTAGAGGTCACCATCAACGAAGAACGGTGTTGCTTCCGTCTTGGTGCTCATGGAGATAAGGTGTCTATCATGATGAAGTTCAGGAGTCTGGCTGGGGCTTGCAATGGGACAGGATAAAACCCGGATGGACACACTCCACAAGGAGCAAAGGGCCACCAGCAGTTGCTAGATAAGCTGCCATTGTGCGGGTATCGGTGACGTTGTTCGCATTTGCCAGGACGGAGAAGAGATGGTGAAGGATCAAGGGGTACGGGGTGTATACATTAGGGCAGTTTTTGAGAGAAGAGCCGCTCTTACCGATTCTCTCAATGATCCACTGTGGATCCTGCTCAGCGCCTTCCCGAACCTCCACTTCTTTACGTGTGCAGCAGTCGTGTTGGTTGCTGCGCTTGCGCTCGTTTCGGACGGGCTCCTGTACATGTTGGAGTTTGTCGGGCTCGAGGGGCGCGGCAGCAACTTCATTGTCGCGTCTTTGTAGGTTTTACTCGATTCCCATCTCCTGGCATTCCACGCCTGGAATCTAGCCGTGCCCGGCCTGCGGCTTGTTTGCGCCTCTCGTCAACTTCAAACCGGGCTAAATTCAAATGGACCCGACGGGGCGGAACTGGGGCGTCTCAAGTCGCTCGAACTATCTCTATTCAAGTTTCCGTTTCGGTATTGATCGAGTACACTTTCTTTCGGTTCAAATTTGCCGTTTATTTTACTGCGGCTGTGAAGCGCTTTCGGGGATGAGCAGCCGGCAGGTGTCGGTGGTGGTTGGGTGATGCTCGAAGTCAGATCGCATCGTCTAGGAGGATTGCAGTCGGGCTGCTGAAAAACGTGGGGAGGCAAAGTAAGAAGAAGGTTGCTGCATGCCAGCCGGCGGCCGTGAGTGGCGGGAAGGAGAACGCAGTTGGTGTGTGGTGTCTTGAAAAAATCTGGGCCGAGGGAATTGGGAATTGGTTGAAGGGAAAAGGGGATCCAGTTTTGCCATTCCAGGAGAGGCAAGAGAGACGAACCTTTCGCAACAGCACGGGCAAACCCACATACATAGCACGAGGCCGGAAACGACAGACGCTAGCATCACGCGCTTCCCCCAAAGGGTCTGGCTCCGACACGCGATAGCCGCTCCTGCCCGCTGGCTCACCAACATTTTCGCGCCCGTCTTCCCCAGAATGCGGGGAATATACTGAAATAGCATCAAAACCCCCACAAACTAGGGCACCCGCTTGCCTGGCACACCTACCAGCAGGGCGGATGCTTACTTCTGACAGCCTGCGACGCAGCTATGGGGCATACGTCCACAGCAGACACTGCTATCTGAAAATATAAAACAACAAAGACCTGCGGTGTGCTGGCGTTTTAGTATGCATGGCAAGGGTAATCAACGCCTCTCACTGCATTTTCAAGTCGAATCAGAATGGCCCCGGCGTGCATCGACTCAGCATGACGTGTGGGCGCAGTTCACCAGAAACAAGCATCTCCAGAGACTGTCTCCAGTCCCGACATCCAGACTCGTCTATACTTCTGACATACATACTTCCGCCGATTTGTGAGAACGATCCGGAGCAAACTTCATGACGAGCCGCCCTACAGGGCGTGCGCGCACCCACGCATCATTCTTCGCCAACTCAGACGTTAGTTACTGTACATAGTTATATGCAGCTGAAATGCGGGCAGATACGGCATCACGAATCATCTTGACAGCAAACAGCCACTTGCTACTCAACTAACTTACTCGTCTCGGCTGAAATTTCAGCTGCGCGGTATCTGACCCCTCCCCGGCTTGCTTACAGACCACCCCGTGAAGCCAAAATGCCGCTCCCACAGGACCATTGGCACTATTCGTGCAGTCGAACGCTGCTAGCATCCAAATGACTCACCGACAGATTGGACAAGGAGAAGGAGCTTGCTTGCTTGCATCCTAACGGCTAGGAACTCTGTCGGCTCAGTCATAGCGTAAGACCTTCCAGTTGTCTACAACAAACCTGCGGCTGTTGGGCAGCAGAGTGTGCCTAGTCTATACGCTGTATCTTGTTATATGACGTTTTGTATGTACTGTACAGTACTGTAGGTTTGAACAACGGGCTGCATCTAATTTCCACCCCATAAATATCAATGCTTGGTTATCTCCTTCAAACCCGTGCCTTCACTGGTGATGTGTGCATGATAGCCCGAAAGGTTTCTTCAGCTATCGCCGGAATCGTGGCTCCTGAACTCCGTCGGAAGGGCTGCGACCTGTTGCGGGAGGGTCGCCTGGGTAGGCAGGGTATTGCTCCTAGGGCGAGGGGTTTCCCATGCCTTGCGCTTGGGACCATCTTGCGTCTCGGCCGCAGAGAAAGGACGTGGCCCATCCTCATCATCTGCTGTGCGCTATCACCTCCAAAAAGGTAGCAGACGCAGTCCTCCGACTCTTGGCCTTCCTCCATGGGATTCAGCGAGGCAAAACATCCCAAATTCTCATCATTACGAAAACAGAAAAACCCAAGCAGCTCTATCGATAGGTTCTAGGCCCTATCCACCCCAAGAAAATAATAGCGGAATTGCCGCATTGATATCGGGCAATATAATAGGGCTAATCTCTTTATGAATGCTATAATTTTCCGGTCCGGCGTCTTACCGCCTAAGGGTTTCCCGTAATAACTATAACTATAACCTTGGGGGGGGGGGGGGGGGGGGGGGGGGTGGGTGTTGTTGGGGGGGGGGGGTTGGGGGGTTTTATTTTTTTTTGTGCAGGCGGACGGGGGTGTGGGGGGGGGGGGGGGTTTTTTTGGTTGTG
>JAKWBI020000642.1:0-26453 GCA_022664585.2 Zalerion maritima | reverse complement strand
CCCCTTTCCCTCCCCCCACCAACACGCCATGTCTCACGCCACCATAAATCATCGCGGCCGCCGCCCACCAAGTTAACACCTGCCGCAGGAATCGGGCGCGTCGCCCAGATTCGAGATCCGGCAGGTCCCCCGGCCCCAGCCGGGACCGAACGAGCTCCTCGTGAAGCTGACGCTCACGTCCGTGTGCGGGACCGACTGCGCCCTCGCCGCGGGCCACCTGGGCCCCACGCGCGCCGTCCTGGGCCACGAGGGCGTCGGCACCATCTCCGCCCTCGGGTCCGGCGTTCCCTCCCTCGACCCCTCCGTCGAGGTCGGGCAGCGCGTCGGCGTCGCCTGGATACGCGACGCCTGCGGGACGTGCGGCTTCTGCGTCCTGCCCTCCGGCGAGACCAGGTGCGTCGGGCTCTTCCACAGCGGCCGCTCCTGCGACGGCACGTTCGCCGAGTACGCCGTGGTCCCGTGGCGGTACATGACGCGCATCCCGCCCCGCCTGGACTCCGTGCCCGACGAGCTGGTGGCGCCCGTCCTGTGCGGCGGCGTGACGGCCTACAAGGCCATCAAGGAGTGCCACGTGCTCCCGGGGCAGTACGTCGCCATCTCGGGCGGCGGCGGCGGCGTCGGCGCCCTGGGCGTCCAGTACGCGAGCGCCATGGGCTACCGCGTCGTCGCCGTCGACGCGGGCGAGGAAAAAGGGAGGTACGCCCTGGCCCTGGGCGCGGAGCACTACGTCGACATCACCAAGGAGAAGGACCTGGGCGTCGCGGTCAAGAAATTGACGGACGGCAGGGGGTGCAACGGCGTGATAATCGCCACGGGCGCGGGGGCGGCGTACCAGTCCGCTTTCGAGATGCTCGCCCCCTACGGGACGTACATGTGCGTCGGCATCCCCCCGCCGAACCAGACGGTCAACTTCCACCCCATCCAGTTCATCAACAACGGGGCAAAGGTCACGGGGTCGGCGGTGGGGACGAGGCAGGACATACTCGAGGCGCTCGAGTTCGTCAAGAGAGGTGTCGTCTCCCCCAAGGTGGAGGAGGCCAAGCTCGAGGATATGGAGAGCATTTTGAAGTGGGTGTCCGAGGGAAAGGTATCATCATATCCCTTCCTTCCCACTTTCCCACTCTCAAATTTTCGAAGAACTCCAAATATTGACTTGCTATCTAGATCCAAGGGAAATATATCATCAGGTTCTAGGAAGCATAGTAGAGCTCTTCCCAGACCAAAATTTCCTCGCCGCTCAATGGGAGCATTCAATTTGGGATATATTGGCGACGACAGCCTGCCGTACCCGGCCACCCACATCCATGTCAATTTCATCGCCATGAGGCTGTTCCTGTGTATCAATAGAGTTTTATTCATTTTAGATGTCTATATTCTCTGCTGGCTGTCCTGTTATAACTGCTCCAATAACCTCCACCTTTGTCTGCATTCTTGATGAAAGGAACTTGTGCCAAGGATACATCTTGGCCTCCGCTGACTATTGGGTATCTTAAAAAAGAAACTACCGTGTATTGTGTACGGACAGACTCCGTTGGGCTCCGTGGCCATCATGAGCGCCAGACATAGGAAACCAGATTCGGCCGCCCAAAGAGTACCAGCTGTTTGTTGGCAATCTAGGGAAAAAACAAAGAGTGAAGTTATCGACGGTTAGCAGTGCCACTGCGGAGTAAAGAAATATGTACTCTCAAAAGAGATATTCACGAGTAGCAAAAGAGTGACGTCGGAGTGATAAGCGTCAGACGGCCTTGAAGTGTTTCAGAGCCGCTCACTTGCGTCCGTTGGTGGGGGCTCCGGCATTTTGCACCTCAGAGACTTGGTTGGCAAGCTTTCCAAACTGCCACTCGGGAAGGGTGATGCCAGTCTGCTCATTTATTGTGGTCATCAGCGGAGGGAGCATCTGGTAGACGTTGCGCATGGTAGCGGTGCTATCCTGCGAACCAGGCCCCGAGCCGTCGCCGGTGTTCCAGACGCTGATCTTGGGGTTAAGGCCCTGGATAGCTGCAGCATTGGCCTTTGCAAGCTCGACATAAGTACCCTTCTCGATCATCATGTACTGAAGGAGACCCTGGGGACCGCCAAACGCGCCCGCAAGCTTGCCGTAGGCATTAGCCATAGCTTCGATACCCTCGGCTTCCTTCTGCTTCTTGATCAATATGGCCTCGGCGTTCTTCTCGGCGGCAAGCCTATAAGCTTCCGCGTCCACCTTGGTCTTGTACGCAGCAGCATCGGCATTCTTGTGCATTCTGGTCTGGTCGGCCGTAGCCTTTGCCTCCGCATCGACAGTTGTCTGGTAGGCATTGGCATCGGCAAACTTGCGCTGCTGCTCAAGCTTGGCAGTAGCGTCGGCTGTCACCTCGTATGCCTTCGCATCAGCTGCCTGTTCCTTGACCTCACGGGCAATAGTGGCCTGGACAACATCGGTGGCACGCAGACGCTCCACCTCGGCCGCGGCACGCTTGAGTTCGACTTCGCGCTTCAGGTCCTCGTCCTTGGCCTCTGTGGCACGATGAGCCTCAATACGGGCAACATCCACATCTCGGCTCAGAGCAGCCTTCCTAGTGGAGAGAGTGGCTTCTGCGGCCGCACGCTCAATGTCGCGCTCCGTCTTCTGCACTGCTGTCTCTGCCTGGATCTTTGCAAGCTCCCTCTCCTGCTCACCGTGGCGACGAGCTTCGCCAACGTTACCCCGAAGCTGGGCTTCGGCAACATCAATACGGGCCTGGTTGGTGGCGCCCTCGTGGGCCTTGCGAGATAAAGATTCGAAATAGACGCTGTTGGGAGAATCGCGGAGCTCGCGAACGTTGGCGTTGTAGATCTTGAGGCCGAACTGGTCGAGTTCACTCTGAATATTGCGGAAGATGCGACGCTTGAAAACTTCACGCTCGGTAAAGATCTCTTCCATCGTCATGCTGGAAACAAGAACACGAGTTTCACCCTCAATGATGCCCTTGACAATGTCCTCTACCTTGTCCAAGTGAGCTGAATGTGTTGAATCGGCTCCCACCTCGTTGGCAAGAAGAATGGCATACTTCATGAGCGCATCGCCGCGGTCCTCGCGGCTGTGATGGTGCTCTCCCTCGTGCATGGCGTGAGGAGCATCTTCATCGTCCTCATCGATGATCGGAGCGGGATCGCTGTCAACACCCTTGGACGAGTTTGCACCACGCTGGTTAATATCCGGACCAACAGTGAATACCACAGGGAGAAGAAACTACAGAATCATATATTGTCAGCGAATTGTCCCCCAAGGAAACAACAATGTACTCCCAGATCCCCTAAAAACCTTTCCGAGACAACATACCTGGAGCTTCTCTTTAGTCATTGCTTGAAGATCTAGAGAATAGTCGCGCGGCTGAGCGCTAAAGCGCATGCAGCGCTGGAGGGGCCAAACCCATGCTTTCTTTGCGATCTTGACAGTGTTAATACCAGCACCGGTGATGGCGAGGTATTCGTCCGGCGAGGCGACTCTGAACGACATTGTGACTAGATTGGGAGTGAATTGAGGTTAAGAGAAGGTGTTTTGTTTTGACTAAAGATTGAGAAAACGTGGGTTTTCTTCAAGAAAGGGGTATAAAAATGTCTTGTGGAGTAGTGCGTGTGGTATGAGAAGCAGTCGCGAACCTCCCTTGGGCTGGAGAATAGGTGAAATAAATAAATAAATAAATAAAAATTCCTAGTTGGATGTGGTGTGTGGTTGTAAAAAGATGTTGGTGCTGCTCAAAGCGAGGGGAGCTCGGGGTTGGCCTGTGCTTGTCAAACAACAAGATCACAAAGGCTGAAAGAAAGAATTGCGGCAGGCTTTTGAGAACTGTTCCTTCCCGTCAGGTTGACAGTGAACCGTTTCTAGGGCACTGGGTTGTTCTGGAGCGGTACCTATGCAGGCAGGCGTGAGTCTGTCCTAAACCGAGTTAACGTTTAGGGCAAGTGGCGGGTGTTGTGATGGGAGACAAATGTAGTGCGGTGGAAATGATGATGCTACAGGTAACAGTCGTGATGAATGTCGTGAGATGGAAGGACTCAAACACAGGAGGAGGGGGGGAAGCATCGCCTTTTGACTTCTTTTCGAATATAACATCGCAGGAGGGGACTTCGCGTCACACAATCCCAAGGTAGCGCCCGGTGTCGAATGGGTTCAGCCTTCTGCCCCGGTTGTTCGTTGCCGGTGGCATGGATGTTCCCCGCCATCTATGTGACGTTCTCTGTTCACAGCAGGGTGAATAGTGAAAGCCAAGTAATCATGAGATATGTATGTATGTATGTATGTATCAGTGCACTAGTTAGGCGACGCCTTGTTCTTAGGCTGCTGCTATAGCAGCCATATTGGGCGGAAGGAGCTTGAGAATGTTTCGAGGCGGAGTCGTGGCTATGCCGTTGATGGATGGAATGGATTGAGTTCCGCCGACACCCTTTTTGTTCCGCAGGCGCCGCTGGAGAGGGACTGGTACTGGCCTTTACGCCATCTCTGTAATTCAAATAAGCAGGAGGGCTGAATCAATCTAAGCAAAGCGGGGCTTTTGCTTCTTTCCCATCCATATTTTCGCAGCAGAATGAATGTGCAGTGATGGAGGGGAGAGGGTTTTGAGGGCCAGCAACATGGGGATCCATCCACAAGGCAGCTTTTTAGCTTCTAGAAACCAGGGGTGTTCCACCCTGATGTTGCCGTTTTAGGAAAATTGTCTGCATGGGTGGCAGCCACCGCAGCAGTCACAGCTGAGGCAACGAGCTGGACTTTGACAGCCCTATGAAGGCATCCAAGCTGTGACAGCAGGCCGCGGACAGCGACGAATTTCTACTATATGTACCTGAGCTGGTGCCCAGCCCTGCAAAAAGGGAGCTGCCAGGCGAACTGCTCCTGCCTGCCAACCGCATCGGCCAACGGAGGATACTGAGACTTCACCCACCGAATTCGGCAAGACCTACTAGTAAAAAGCAAACTTTCCATAGGTGGTCTGAAATCCCGAGTTAGGCTTAGTTCCCGCTACACAATTCTTACTGCCCCTTTGGTTTGTAAAATGGACAATCAATTCGGTAAGATGTCGACAACATTTGAAGATGCCAAACCCCTGGAGCTTCGATGCGTTCCGCAAAACAACTGCATGATCCACACCACGACGCCCGGCTTAAGAGGGAAAATGCTACACTGCCGACTATGTGCTTGATTCCCACCACGTACTGTGTAATACCCCTCATTTTACCATGCGAATCGTATCGCTCGTGCATGACAGAGCGCAGCTTTACGTCTCAGGCATGTCTGCACCATCCCTGGATGTCTGAACACCACTTGCCTGGCAGCGCCCAGAGTTGCGTTCCATCCGCCAGGGCCGCCTCGGGGAAACACGGAAATTCAAATGCGGCTTGTACGATCTTGTCCATCTCGCCTATTCGAATTAAGCAGTCCGCAGCCACAGTCCAACACCCCTTCAGAACATCTAGTGATGAACAAACCACACTAAGCCTCGTCCAGCCCTGCTCAAGGTGTATTTGGCTGGCCGGCCGTGAGGGGATGAATCGATGGTGGATGAACCGCCCGGGTACCGGTGCCGGAAAACGCCAAGATCGGGTCATGAATGTGTCCGCCTGACCCGGGATCAAGCGGGGGCCCAATCTAGTTCGGCGTCCGGATTGGGTCTTCGGCAAGATGCCAAGGAGGCACAGCCCCCGTCCGGGCTGGAGTGCTAGAAATCAACTCATTTACACATCCTCTGTGGACAGTATCATAGCCACCCCATCCCTACCCACTAAATCCTACTGGTAACAAGCGGTTTGTACTTTCCTGTTCCTTTTCCTTGGTAGTTCCCTTCTCGCCGAGTTCCATTAGTCATAATCATTGTGACTCAAGAAGGTAGTGAGAGCCTAATCAATAGCTTTTTGCGCTGCCTCCCAACCCTGATGGTCATGTCCTTGCTGATGAATGATATTAGTACCTGCGCCTTTCTGCTTCGCTATCTACCGAAGCTGGTCGAGAGCGAAGAGGGATCCATATTTCACAAGTGGCTAAAGTCTACCCAAACTTTGCCCGGCACGCCCCGATGCCACTGTTGGCAAGGCAAATATCTTTGCGGCAACTCCTATTTGCATTGTGACCGACGACAGATTTGCTTCTCCCAGAACATTGACATCGAGGCTTTCTTGCCGCTATTCAAGTCCTCCTTACGTCAACCTTATTGATCCGCTCCAGTCACGAGGGTTGATTGTTGATACCCGGCTCCATACTAGCACTTTATTGCTGCCAAAGAGACTCTTGTCATAGGCGACTCTTTGTGTACGATTCAGCAACTAAGCACACACAACTCTTTCCTATCGACATCGAAGTACACGGAAGCTCAAGCTCCAACACACGACAAGACGTCGCGACCACTGCATCACCATGTCAAAGCAAGAATTCACGGACTCTCCCCCTCCGTACACCCCAACCGGGGAACCTTCCTCCTCGCCATCCTTTCCCCCCCCATCTTCATCCACATCCACTCCCCTAGACCCAGCTTTCTTCTCCCAACCCCTCCTCCAGCACCTCGTCTCCCTACCCTCTCGCATCCGCGCCGTCTCCGCCCGAAATGCCCACAAGCAGACGGCCGACGATCTCGCAACGATGCACATCCTGGTTCCGCACGTGGAATCATTCCTCTCCGCCGCTGCACGCAAAGCAGCCGATATTTCCGTGCCCGGAACCAAGCCTTTGGTAGGATCTCTGGTCCTGGTTCCAGCGGCAGCGGTGCCGCCAAAGGCGGTATTGGGAGACGTGAAGGAGAGGAGGAGGGAAGGAGAATTCGTTCGCGTGGCCCGAGTGGAGGCAGGCTCGCCATTGGGCGGGGAGAAAGGCGGCCCGGCTACTGGCGATAGGAAGATCGCCCCAACAGCAAAGGAGAGCGGCATTACGAGCAGCATCAGCAGCAGCAGCTCGGGGCCACAGCCCTACCGTCCCGAGAACGCCACGGAGGCAGCAGGCGAGCTCCGCGCCTGGGATCCCGAGAGGGACGAGCGGTTCGACTCCTGGGGAAGATTCGGGGACGACGCGCAATCATCGCACGGCTCCAACGACGACGGGCGAGATGAAGACGGACGGTCCGGGAGCGGGGGAGGCAGTAGCAGAAGGGAAAAAGACGAAGGGAGGAATTCAGTGTGGTGGTGGAACGACGAGAGCCAGGCCAGGCGCTTGGCCTCCTACTTGCAACCCGCCGCAATTCCCGCGCAAAATCTGGGACGAAAAACCGTGCAGCGGGCTGTCGCGGATAACAAGAAGCAGGAAAAGGAGTCAGGCAAGAGGGGTTGGTTCGGTGGCTTTGGAAAGGGAAAGAAGGGAGATGAGCAACTGAGTAAGAGGAAGAAGGCTGAGGATGTAGTTGCTGCCGAGGAAGCTCCGGGGATCAAGGAGGAGAAGGTTAGCATGGTTGTGTCGGCGCAGGAACTGGGATTTCAGAGCGAGAACGAGTTCGGGGTTTACGAGAGTGTTGGGGGGTGGGGGGTTGTGATGGATGTGAGGATTAAGAGGGCGTGAGGGACTTTAGAGATGGGCGGTATGGGATCAGAGTATGGTGGGGGCGTGATGGGGGCCTCCTATAAGCGATACGCCGTGCTCAGTAGTGTACATATATACGGCGTTTTTGTAGTACTGCCTTAGGTTCACCTACCTGCTAGATGGTTACGGTACAGCGCATCTTTTCTCACGGCTAGGATGAACGATGCCCCCCTGGGAATGCCAATATTGACGCTATTAACATTTCTTGATATAAGGCTACGCTATGAGAATGCATCCTAAGGGTCTAGTCCGAATCCAGGCAAAGCCATATTTTGTGCCCTTACTCCTCTTTGATATTGTTTAATTCCAGTGATAATGATGGAAAAACGCTAACTATTCTCTACCCGTCACTACATCTTTAGAAAAGGCCAAACCCCTTGCTGCCTGCCCAACACCATTACCTAGGAACGAAAATAGAAAGCAATGCTTCCTCCTTCCCAGAGTAAGATATGCAAAGCAATGATTGTAGTGCGCCGGACCCGCTACACCCGTGTCATACCGTGATGCCTCCGCTATAATATTCCCCTCCAGAAAAACGAAGCCCGGTCTGAGCGCCAAATAACCACCAGGCGAAGGTAACAGCCCTTCTCTAGACGGACTTCAAGATGTGCTTCATACCAAGCAGCAGCCGCCAGGCGTACTTCAGAGCACCCCATACCAGCTTCGTGTTTTTACGAACGACGCCGCTCTTGATTTTGAGTGCTACGATCGGCACGCAAAGTTCCACGACGATACGACCGACACAACAGAACCCGGGCCATCTCCTCAGATCAGGAAAAGCAAAGGGCTTCAAGCGTCTCCGTCTCCATCCTTGTCCCTACTAGTCGGGAATAAAGAGGCCGTTGTGGTCGTCGTCGTCTGCTGCGCTATCGTCGTCATCGTTTTCTGGATCAACCATCTCTTGGTCTCCATCCCCTCCTATGGTATCATGAGTAAGATCGCCTCCATGGGGCTGATCAAGGTAGTTGTAATGAAGGACATGATTGCCCTCCAAGTCGTCGTCGGTATCGTCGTCATCGTCGTCATTATCGTCATCGTCGTCGAGGTTATCATCATCAATAACCCCCATATCCAAATTCCCCATCGAGTAACCGCCCACAGGCAGATCGTCTAGATCATCCATTTCGTCGTCATCTTCATCATCGTCCTCATCCAGATCGTCCGACTCCCACCCGTCGTCATCGTCCAGCCCGTCCATGTCGTCTGTGTCGCCGTAAAAATTTAGGTCTTCGCGGGGTAGGCCATATAAAGCCCTCAGCTCCTTCTCGTCCCTTCTCACGGGAGCCATATCGCTGTCCCCGAACCTCCACGCGGAGTAACCTCCCGTGCCGAATGTGAGGACGAAGTGCTCATCTAGAACGAGGCGGGAGCTGAGTTCTTCCTTCCACGGCTCAAGGAGAAAGTCTATTTCGATGTCTGGACAAGGATCCCAGCAGCACAGCAGCTTGTGGCGGGTCTGGTTCGGCTCAGTGGGGTCCGGCCGTAAAGGCGGCCCCCCCATCGAGTAGAACGGCTGGCTATTCTCGTTAAGGTCGCACGCAGGGAGGGATCCTAGGAGCGAGGCGGCGTGGAGATCCTGGTCGCACTCCGAGTAGGTTGTCATATCGTCACCGTGAGGGAGATCGACGAACATCCTTCCGCGCCACGTCGTGTACTTGTCGCTGATGTCCATGAGCCCCGCGTGGTTATCATCGTAGTAGGGTACGTGGTAGTGGTGCTGGGCGAACTTTTGCTTCCTCACGTCGAAGAGCAGTTCGGTGGTATGGTTGTAGCACTCCGCGAACTGGTGCTCGTTGAAGAACTTGGCGCACGGCTTGAAGGCGTCGGTGCTCTCGAAAAGCAGCGTGTACATGCCGTTGTTGTCGGCTCGGCAGCACCGGAGGGAGCACCACGCACCGCCCGTAACGAAGGATGGGTGTTCCCACTTCCTTTCGAACCGAAGGTGTTTAAACAAAGCGACTATATAGATCATACCTTGCTTGTCTTCGTCGTTATCCTTGCGGCTAGACGGCACCTTTCGAGCCGAAACAAGGTAAATGTTTCCCTTCTTTACCTCTTCGGGATCGAGAATCATGGCCACGTTTTGCTTCTTTTTCTTGATGGGCCTGTTGAAGATCTTTGAGAGCTCCTCGGGCATGTCGAGGGAGCGGAGGCTTCCGCCGAACTCATAGACCAAGATACTCTGCTCGCTAGTGATCAATCCGACGACGTTCCCTCCGATGCGGCAATGCTGAATGGGGTTGGGCACAGTCAGGGTCTTCATCTCTTGAGTCTCTATGTTCCAGACCAGAACAGTGCGGCGGACCCAGGCAACGAGAAGATTCTCGTCGATGGAGTGAAAGCCAGGCGCGGAAGCCGTCAGTTTGAGCTGTGCCGGGATGTCGTAGATGACGCGCTTCATGGTTCGAAGGTCGTCCACTACGATGTGGTAGTCGTGCCTCCAGGCTATGCGACCATGGGAATACTTCACCTGGTGGGCGTGGGGAAGAACCTCTTGGCTCTCCTTCGCTGGCGGCTCCAAGCTCTTAACAGTTCGTGGGGGAACCACCTTTTCAAGCTTGAAGTTTTGGTCGTAGGGATAGCGCCAGGCGCCGGCCACGGTGGAGTCATAGTGCCCATTCTGACGGCGTAACCACTTGCGATAGCTCTCGCGGTACAGCTTTGCGAGAGCTTGAGGATCTTGAGGGTCCTTCCGCTTGGCGAACTTGGTTTTATCAACAAACCCGGGGATTTGCTTGCTCATGACGGCAGTCGTGACCCTGTCGCTCGTCCAGATATCGTTCCATTGTCGTGATACGAGACGAAAGGCAAGAATGTCTGAAGGCTGGTGGATGAGGTCTGCGATGTTGAGAACGGTCTCTGTAGGTAACCTTGAGACAAAGTCCACCGGGGACGTCACGAGACGTTCTTGGAGGAATTTCCTGTCGGAGAAGTTGCATAGGTCCAAGATTCGCTGGAGGAATTCCCTGCGTTGGTCGAGATTGGGCATGATCTCACGAACGTATGTGTTC
This sequence comes from Zalerion maritima, assembly GCA_022664585.2. Taxonomy (NCBI): domain Eukaryota; kingdom Fungi; phylum Ascomycota; class Sordariomycetes; order Lulworthiales; family Lulworthiaceae; genus Zalerion; species Zalerion maritima. The sequence goes on along the minus strand of JAKWBI020000642.1, from coordinate 15,926 downwards.
ATGAGCTGGTCCGAGGGATCATCAGAAGATCCGGCCTCGATGTTGTTGTCCATATTATAAGAGCAACGTTTACTTTTGTGGGGGCCGGAATGAAAGATAAAATATAAAATCAAGGCAGGAATTTGTTTTGGTCTTTGCAATATGGCAGTGGTGGTTTATGAGGTCAAGGCCAAAAAGCTGTTTGTCACCGAAGGCTTTGGCTGCCTGCAGAACGTGCGAAGTGGGAAATCTGAGTTCGTGGCAGGTACTTCAAGGGCATGCATCTTCATTCTCAAGCACTTTAGGATGATGATGCGAGAAACACTACAACTTCACTGGAAGCTTGTTATTTCTCCAAAAAGAGTCAGGCTACATACCAATGAGGGGTGAATATCTGTGATGCACCATATAAAATGATACTATGTAGGTTAAGAAGTGTGGGTCGTAGTAGTCTCTGTATGTAGCGGAACAGCCCTAGGGGCTTGGTGCATGCACCATGACTCGACGGATAAGCAGACAAGATTAGTCATCTTCCGGGTGGTTTGGGATGCCTTATCTGCACAGTGCCAGGATACCGATAACACTCTTGGCGATCAGTGGGAGATGTGCGATGGATGCTTATGATGACATGGAGATGAGTCTTTGCGACATTCACCTTCAAGCTATCGTCCATCTAACACAATTTCTTCTTTTCTCCCTCCTTTTTTTCCTAGTATCGCCTTGTCGTCGACCTTTCCATGTTTTGTGACCATGAAGTAGGAGTGTAGATTGTCCCCTTTTTTGACTGCTGTCTTGTACATATCCTTGTCATCGCCCTCCTCTCCGGGCTCCCCTCCCCACCTCCGCTGTCGCGCTGTGTCGTGCTGTCACCACTTGACTGGGGTTGCTCGTTCGCCAACCAACCTCAAATCTTAGGAGCTTTCGGATCCATCACTCTAGAGGTCGGCACCATCATCGCCGGCGATCTCGAACCAGCGTCTACATAGAATATCTTCTCACGTTCTCTTGCTTGTCTACATCGCAAACACCATCATGGCGCCCGAAGCCGCCGACCATCGCCCTGGCGGGCCCGGAGAAACCTCCCCTCTCCTGTTGCAACAAGAACAAGAGCAACAACAACGCCGGCCCATCTCCATCTCCTCCTCCGTCGCCACCTCCACAACATCCACCTCCTCAGCCAGCCGCCGCCGCCACAACGCGGTGCGCGCCGTCTCCTTCTCCATCGCCGTCGTCGCAGCCCTGTGCGGCAACTCCATCTCGGTATTCAGCCTCTACGCACCCGTAATACAGCGCCGGCTGCATTACAACCAGTTCCAGGTCAACGGTCTTGCTATCGCGGCGTCTATCTCACTGTACACACCCGTTCCCCTCATGGGCTACGTATGCGACAGGTTTGGACCTAGACCGTTGTGCCTTGTCGCGTCTATATTCTTTGGACTGGGTTATGGAGGTGCGGCCGTGGTGTATCGGTATGTGGACAGAGTACATAGGGGGTTTTATGGAAACAATGGTGATGGGGGGAAAGGAGGGGATGGACTGGAGGGAACGTACTATATGATGCTTGCCGCGTTTGTGTGCATCGGGATCGCGACTTGTGGGATGTACCTCAGTAGCGTGGCGGTTACGGCGAAGAATTTTGGGAAGGGAAAACATAGGGGACTGGCGTTGTCGATCCCAATTACCTGCTTCGGGCTCAGCGGAATGTGGATCTCGCAGTTTGGGAGCTGGGTTCTGTGCGAGAAGAACGAGGAGGATGGGTCGAAGGGGGATGTTGATGTGTATAGGTTCTTTGGATTCCTTGCTTTCCTACTAGTCGTGGTGGGGATCTTGAGTGTTTTCTTGCTGAGGATAGTCAACGAGGAAGAGATGATTGAGGAGGCGGTCGAGGAGCTGACGAGCAGTGGCATTTTGGACGGAAGTGCGTTGTTGAGCAGGCATAATAGTGCTTATGATTCTATTCCTGTGTACAATGGACGAGTCGACGAGGAGGCCCCTCGCGTTCAGGCGAACGGTACCGCGGCAGGAGGAGGAGCAAATGATGGCGACGCGGATAACAAGGATCCAACCGACGAAGACGACGCGAGATGGAAAAAGAATTTCCTCCTCAACGCGGAGACGAGACGGTTTCTCTATGACCACACCATGTGGTGGCTCACCATTGCGTTTTTTCTCATCATCGGCCCCGGAGAGGCGTTCATCAACAACATGGGTACCATCATCGGGACGCTGTACAATCCTTCCGCGGTCAAGACAGATGGCCCCCCTCCCACGCGGCCGGCCACGCACGTCTCTATCGTGGCGTTCACGAGCACGGCGGCGAGAATTATCGGGGGCACGCTGAGCGATATTCTTGCTCCCAACCCGGCGACGGATCACCCGCAGATTTCGGGTGCGGCGTCCCCGAGAAGAGCGGCGAACTATAAGGCTTCTCGCGTGTCGTTCTTGCTTTTCTTTTCTGCGGCCATGTCTATTGGTTTTCTGACGCAGGCGTCGGGGTTTGTGCAGGAGCACGGGGAGAGATTCTGGATCATTTCCAGCTTGATAGGATTCGGCTACGGTGGTGTCTTCAGCATCACTCCCATAATCATCACGGTTATCTGGGGCGTAGAGAATTTTGCGACGAACTGGGGGATCGTTGCCATGTTCCCTGCTGTCGGGTCGATCGTTTGGGGGCTGATCTACAGCGCGGTCTACGAGAGCGGTGCCAAGGAAGGGGAGAGGGAAAGTCGGCCGGGTCAGGGAGAGACGAAGGATGAGGACTTGTTTTGCTACGGCACGCATTGCTACGCTTCTGCTTTCTGGGCCATGACGATAAGTATTTGGCTTGGGAGCGTCCTGGTGACTTGGGCGTGGAAGGGCAGGAATGGGTGGGCCCAGAGGAGGGTTGTTGTTTGAGTACCGGGTGGGAGAAAGATGTGGTAGGAAGAAGAGCGGTACAAGAAAGGGGTTTTTATTTTTATTTTTTCCGGGACTCCTGTTTGCTTAGCAGTGTACAACAATTAACCGTAACAATATCATCGCATGGGAGAATGGCGTTCTAGGATTGGATTACATTTTGGAGGGCACCCAATGCTTCTTGTGTTCAGCTGATTTCCTAGGAGCTGTGTTTTCTCTGCCGCATTTTGTTTCCTTCCAAACTTCTTTGTACTTGCCATCCGACGGTCAAATATAGAATGAATTATATGTCCCTCGAGATCCTAATTCTTGGCATTTCTTGACCAGCAACAGGCTAATGTCCCGTGCGGTTTTTGTATTTTGTTACTGATTATATGAGTATGAAGTGGGTGGGTGGGTGATGGTAATCTTACAGCCAGTCCACCGTAAAATGCGAACACTTATCCATGATCCAGTCTCTTCCTTCACGGGATTTGAAGCTTGGGTGCAGTGATTTTACACATATACATACCTATAGCAGGCTTTGTTCAGCTCGGCCAGTGTGACTAGTATTATATATACTAGAATTATAGTATTTCCCCATCAGCGTACCCGTCCATAGCAAACTCAAAGGTTAAACATGTAGTTGATCAGGTATCGATTTATTTAGAAGTCGGTCTACAACTTGCCCAATTCAACGCCAAGCGCTCGCGTCTATAGTAAAGAGTGCTCGCAAGCTATATTTTGGGGTCTGTTGCATAGCCAAAAGGGAGCTTCTTTGCTTGACCTGTGATACTCTGGATAACTACTGCTTAGATTCTAGCCCGGGTTTTTCGTACTAATCTCACGAGGAGCAAGTTTTTCAACACTATATACAGAAATCAAAATTTCGGGGTGTCTTACATTTAATACATGCGTTCAGTACTTGCGCTCTTGCCGTGCGCCCAGCTTGACTCGAAAGGTATAGTTAAGGTCCAAGTTGAATCCTTACGGCAAATAATGCTCTTCTTGGATTACGCAAATTTCTAGGGTCTGGTAAGCCGTGGGTTATTTACGCCTGCTGGTGAGTGCTTCTTGCCAAGGCAGGGAGGGGGCTCGGTTGCAATCCTTTAATTTCGAGAGTTGGCTCGCGATTATACTATCTTCGAGCCTGCGCACACATATTCTTAATCTACCGGATTTGTACATATAGGAGGAACGTTTTCGGCCGTGGTATTGCTCCTAGAGGAAGGGATGGCCCAGCGCACACCTCTCGAGGTCGAGAAGGAAAAAGAATCAGGTAATAAACAATTCGAAACGCCAAAAAGAGAGAGAGAGAGAGAGAGAGAAAAGAAAAGAAGGCAGAAGAACAGTGTTGGGTCTGAACGAGCAGCAAACCAAGAGCAGAAGCATAGCAATTTTGATTGTCATGAGCAATCAGCCCGAGAGAAGGAGGAGCCTAGTAGTTAGGTCTCGGAGGGAGAAGAGGAGAAGCACAAGCAAGATCAAGAGCAACTACTACTTGGTGATTGGCTGGAGTAGTAAGTGAATTGGGGGCTTATGAGGGTGGGTACGGTAGGGTGGGAATTTGCGAGTGCTGTCTGCTTCTTTGTCACGTTCTTTTTGGATTTGAAGGGCATAGAAGCCGAGAGGATACAAACGTTTGAGTCTCACGAACCGATCCTAGTTTGTGATAAGCATCTTCGATCTATTGATTGGGATGTATTCCTGGGTTGTAGTTGTATAAAGTCTCGGCGCATGAAAATCTTGAAGCTTCCTGGTTCGTTCAGGATGGGCAGCATATCTCACGATGCAAATGCAAGACATTCCATACCTCTTTCGTCACGGAGCATGCTTTTCCGGGTTTAGATAGATTTTCGAGCCGGCCGCCTGGAGACATTGACGTCCGCAAGAGGGGAGGTCGGAGATGCCTCGCCTACCCTGTCCGTAAGCATTGTTCAATTACAACTGTCTTCAACTGTAAGTAAGGCCCAACCGAGATAATCAGGGGTTCCGCCCAAGTGATCGAGATATATTATCGAGTGTTGTTCGCGATCCGCCAAGCCCATGAGCCGATCGGAAGATCTTTTCTCTGCGGAATGTCCATGGAGTTTCAGCGATTATGAGAGTTCAAGCAGCATGGTGACATCTCAAAGCCATCCATACTGAGTGAGCCATGCATGCGGTTACGGATCTCAACTTGACGGGGTTAAAATAGATTACTACGTACCTCAAACAACTCGAAGTATGGGGTATGGGGTATGGGGTATGGGTATGTTCCGCCCCCCTAGTCCACGGACGTCTGAGTTGGTTGTGCGGGCCGCCTGCCGCCTATTAGCCAGAGCTCCCATCGTGAGGCTCCCGGAAAAAATCCCATTCCTTCTCCATATCGCTTCAAAGCCCGCGACGGCATGTATCTGTATCCATGGAGGATAGTACTCTCCCACAATACTTCTTATGCCTTCCTGACGCATTCCTCTCTCTTGGTCGCGCACGACGCCGCATGCAAAGATAAGCAGGCGTGTACACACATACTACTCCGAAGACGAGGGTGGGAACCATGAGCACGTCTGGCGGCAATAAAGACAGACGGATGAATAGGGGGTGGGTTATTTTGGCCCGTTCCCGTTTCTGTTGGTTGGCCATGAGTGTCTGGTATGTTTACTCCACCAACCAAGTTTTGGCAGAGGCTTGCGTATGCTTTCTCCCTTGTCCTAACAATTTTATACACAATAGTTGCATTGCTGAACTTGAAGCGCATAACCAATGTGGCACATAGTACGCCGCTTTCATACTGACGAGAGATAATTGAGGGAAGGAAGGAATGCGTGCCGCCGCAGATGGCTCTACCCATCTAAATCGAAGGATAGGAAATGCTCGACCGTGAACCGCAATAGACAAACAATGAACGGCAGCAACGGGAGAGTCACGACGGTGCGAGACCCGAAGAGCTTGTGTATATGTTGTAGTCTCGGTTATTTTGGATTTTTTTGACCGAGTCGTAAATTGGTATTCTCGAATCAACGGCGAATGTAGGACAGAACGTGGCCATCTGGCCTCGGGAATGTGACACTCTCCACCTCCAGAAACTGTGTGGACATGTTGGTCGGTGGTGCCGTTTCCCTTGGAAAGAGTCCCAACTAAGCCCAAGAAAGACCCGTCACTCTGCTCTCTATCATGGGCCCTGCACTTGTTTCTCTGCGTCTAAACGGGTTGATGAGTGTACCCATGGAGAGGGTCTATGGGGATAGATGGTTCCACAGAAGCGATGGTCGGCGACTTATATGTATCAAAAGGAGTGTTTCCACACCATCTCCCATGATACGACGGGCCTGAGGCAAGGTGTGGTGGCTTGTTGAGAGAGTGCCCACCACTCAGCTAAAGACACCGACTGAGGGTCTCCGCTTCAGCATTTCATGACTCCAATACTGCAGAGCTTTGCTCCATAGTGCTCCACCCAACCCAGCGCGACGGGGAACGAAAACCTCCTCAGGGGCCAAGTTGAGTAGTGTTCTGCTTTCAGAGCGCGCGCTGTCCAGAGATGTCAGCTAGACCCATCTGATCCCCTGGCCACTGCATGCACTCGTTGTGGTTCTCCATACCTGCAGGATGGAAAGACCCTGTATACACTCGCCATACTACCCGTACCGTGGCCACCTGAAGCTCGCCAGCAGGTTTTGCGCGCGCCATCGCCCAGTGAGGAGGCGAGACAGGCGGCGTTTAGGAGACATGCTGACGACACACCTGCGGACTTTGTCCCTGGCAGCGCGCCTTGCGTGCTCAGCAAACACACGAACGGACTGGGTGTGGTGGAGACGTATGGGTGCAGCTGTGCTCACTCATAGCTGCCATGGTAATTATCACCAGGCTATGAAGAGATTTCTCGAGTTTGGAGATCCCCCGAGCTGAGCCTTGATTTGTGACGACTATTCATTAAAAAACCAGAGAAGAGCACACTCCAGTTTAACTCGCACGTCCATATAATACGAGCCGAAATTAGCAAACATAATCTGAATCTAGAAGTTTTCGAAGTTTCCACCTGAGAGGGAGCATGCTTGAGTGCCCTAGAATCTAGCGCACAGGACGGGTTTTGGTATATTGGCCCCATTATTGCCAAAGGTTGAAGGGAATTAGCGCCGGCAAAGACGAGATAGAGGCATCAACGGCCGAACAGTGAAACAGGAGCTTCAAGCAGAATATGGTGTGTGAGGGAAGGGTTGAAGGTCCACGTCGTCTCCACCTACTCCTGTAGTCAGTATCTAGTCTTGCCAGTATCGAGTGCCCACATCCCGACATCTTTGGTAGGGAGACTGCATAAAGCGACGAGGGTTATGTCTGGGAGTGTGCATATTCTTGACGCAGATAAAAATGGCACTGGCCACTTGATGCGACTGTTCCACGTAGAAAGGAGAATACAATGTGGACGAAGGCCCATAAAATGTTTCAGGGCTTCCGAAGTGAGCAAGAAACATTTTAGTGCCCGGTCACCAATCAAGCCAGCCAAAAGCTAGGAGACGGGGCGCTGTCTCGGCTACTGGTATTTGATGCCCGGCGAAGGTTAGACCTTGAGACGGCATCGCTGGGTCGTTAAGCCCCGACAATTGCACCGCGCTGACTCGGGAATGTCTGTCGAGAAATATTAGTGACCGACGGTGACCTGGGAGTGTTGGGTCAGGGCAACTGGGTATCGAGATGCGTTGGGCAAAAGCCCGCCATCCGCCTCGGAACGTGCACAGGTGGGACGATGGAATGGCTATCGCCGTTATCATCCGTTTCAACACCCATGGGTTAGTTTGGTAGGGAAAAGGATGTCTTCGTATGTACAATGGTCACAATGAGACTAAGATCAAAAGGCCTGATAGGTTGTTGAGGTTCAGGGTCCAACACACGCGTACTGCATGTAGGACCTCACAATCTTGAGCAACACGTCCTCATCTTCAGGGTTGGCTGGATAGTGCCAGCACTGAAGCAGCTGTCGAATGCTGCTCGCTGAGCCTTGCCCCTGATCTCGACTCTATAGCTCGGCCGAATAGGTAGAAATAATGAAGGCGACACAGCAGGGTGTCGGTGGAGGTCCAAGAATAGAATACTAACCCACAAAGTGGCATACGTTGGGGAATATATACTAGGTGCAAAACGGAGAAGCTAGAACAGGAAACCAAGCCTTTACCTGGTCGAGTCGCCCGACAACGCGTGTCCAGAAGTAGAAAAAGTCTCTCATCGATTCTCTTTAGGGAATAATAGGATGATGATGAGATGGGTAGGGTTTGCTACCATGGTGGGGTAGTTTCCCATGAAAGCCTTACGTAAGTACATAAATGCATCAACATGCCCTCGTGTAATACAAATGTGCAGTGTAGGGCTCCAGGGTAGACGCCCCTATGATCTGTGAGTTTTGGGGGCGAAGCCCAGACCTAATTAGATTCGTACCTGTATTTGGGTATTAGTTGACGTCGCCTGTCGTTTGGTGTTGGTGTATATATGCCAGCGGGGAAAAGTCGACCCCAGAATAATATGATTGATGATCGATCCCGCCGCGGATTCACGCAGGGGGTCACAGAGATATTAACAGAGCAGCTCATTCGGGGGGTTCGACCGAACAAGGTGAACATGTGGATCGCCGGGCACGACCAAGATGGTTTATGGAAACGGTCGAATGGCATTGGCGATAGGCGTCGGACAGACAAGATCAGGCAAGCGGGGCCAACAAGAGACGAAGGTGAAACAGAGTGCTTGGGAGACTTGCCCAGGGATGGGACAATGTTGCTGCTATTTTTGTTGTCTCCACGCTTTTACCTGCCCCTGGCGAGCCCTGGGTGGGCCCATGCGCCAGGTTCCCTGGGAGAATGACATCCTCCAGTTGAGAGGTGGAGCTTGGCGCTCTCTTGGTGCTGAGCGTTTCAAAATGCGGGACGCCCGGGGGTTGCAATATACCTGATGGCGCCGAGCTATTGCTCGCAAGCCACACTGTGGTGGCGACCGTCAAGGTGTGGCTTTGCACAGGAAAGAACACCCCCTACTGTCCAGGGCCGCTGTCGCTGCCAGTCGCATCGGCACTTCCCAGTTGAACACAATTCCCCGATGATCCCCCGTCAGCCTGCCAACTGCTAGCTGCGGAGCCCGTGTTGATCGGCCCCACCATAGAGCGGGCAGGTGGTGGCTGAGCATAAACTTTGAACACTGGAGATGTGCTGGGTATGGGACGGAGCAACAACTTCTTCGAGCACGGATGAGAGATTAGAAAAGAGAGGGTGAGAAACAAGAACGGACACTTTGAGTCTCGACACGGGTAGGATGGGAATAGCCTCAATTGACTCTGCGGGTCCGGCACTGCTGCTGTATTAACTAGCGTACTGCGCAGTGTCTACTGCCTGCTGTTTAGGATTACACCCTGACAGTAGCATCTCAAGCGTGGTGCGAAGGCTGTACTGCAGTGCGATCAGAGGCCGAGGTTGGGCGAATACCACGCAAACCCGGGAATTGTATATTGTAGTGAATACGATCTTGACGACCAGCGCTGCTGCGTGCTGTCCCGCATTTTTGGTCTAGGTGTGTGTGAGCACGGCAGTGCGGCAGGATTGGGAGGGAGCCCATCGAGGCTTGAATCTGTTTGGCTGCGACAGTCCCCGCTCGACATGCTTCTGGAAGACTGAACAGAGGCCCAAGAGACCCTTGGTCGTACCTACCGACCTACAGCGGAGTTGATGTACAACCGACCGGATTAACCTTTCAACTGATGAGCCTGAGTTTATGGGCATGCTCATTAAACCAAAGGGGGCAATGAAGCTCTTTGGCCGAGTATACAGTACATCATTGTGTGCTTGTGTCTCCGAGCTCCGCCCGCTATTTGAGCTAGCATTGTCCCGTATCACCTACCCCGTACTTTCTCTCGTGTTGCGGTCGGATATGATGCCTCGAAGCCCCGACGTGCCGCTGTACTTTAATGCAGTACGGCATGAACGTACCCAACAGTGCTACTGAGTCGTTTTATTAGCCTGTCCCTTTTAGGACTTGATGTGCGCTGGCCGGATCTGGGATCAACAAAGGTATGATAAGTGTATACACCAAGCCAAGAACCTACGATATGTACGCTGTGGGTACGAGTTGGGATTTATATATACGGGCCTGAGATGAACCTCATTATCGACAAGAACATGATTCGGGAGCATCTTTTGTGCATACTCTATCTTAACCAAGCTTTTCTTCTTCTCTCTTTTGCTGCCGCATATTCTTACGGAAAACCAAGGCTACGGCTCCGTTCCGTCGTCAGCGAGATGGCTAGCAGGTCGCTAAACCAATTCGGCCGTCGGCCTCGTCATCCTTAGGCCGCAGTATTTCGCGCCTGGCATAAACTGGCACGCTCAAGCGTTGGACGACAGGCAGGACTGGGAGGGAATCAGTTGTGCAGCAGGGGAAGTTGTGTGCTCCGTCTGATTGGCCCGGACGACTCGCCTGGTGCTCTAATGGCAATTGGGTGACAAGAAGGAAAGAGCTTACGCGGCCTCCCCCTCTCCCCACTTCCCAAAAGGCACACCCCTGTCGAAAGCACACACCCCCAGGGCCCAGCATGCCCGGGCGTTAACCAAGCCATCCTGGTTCAGGCTGCCAGATTCACAGCAGAGAAAACTCGCCCATCTCGCCTTCCCTTGATGTTCTCTGACACTTCTCTCACACATTATCTGGCTACAAACAAAGAGCAAGCATTAAAACATCAACCCTTTCCCGCCCATTCATCTATTTCGATCATCCGTTTGCCAGTACTGCTTTTCGACGATTTGATCTACACTTGCGACGATACCATCTACCAACAAACAGGAGCTACAATACCATTCACACGTACGCCCGCTACCTGGTTTCCACTTCAGCTTCCGTCGAAGGTTGGACCATACCACCCACGAAGCTCCAACTTCACACACCCCTTTTTCCCACACTTCGCCAGCCAACACCCAACCCACAATGTCGGGCGATAGCATGGACTCATACCTCGATCTCTCCGAGTTCGACGCCGTCTCGCAGCTGTCTCCTTCTCTCTCGCCATCAGCAACAAAGGCGCCATATACACGAACAACGCCCACAACCACATCCGCGGCTCCCCAAACAATAATACCGCAGTCCCAGCCATCATTCACCGGCCCAAGCCATCAGTATGACCTGTACAAGCAGCAAACTGGCCTCGTGCCGGGCGCCGTTGCCAACACCCTCGCTGTGAACCAGGCCAACAATCAGATCAGTGGAAACTGGGACATGGGTTTCGGCTCTGGGTCTAGCCCAGATGAGAGCTTCGACTTCAACACCGTCCCGTCCCAGGGCGGTTCGATGGGAACTCCCGACATGGACGTTGATTTTGGCTCACCTGGTACCGACTCCTTCCTCTTTCCTGAATCCACTATCAACCCGAATGCCATTGGCGGCCAGGAGTCTCCTGTGCTTCCCAGCCAGACCAGCAATGTAGGCCGTCTCTGGCCAGGCATGCACCAGCAGGCCGCTGTTGCCAAGGCCCAAGCTCAGCAAAGACAGCAGCAGCAGATCATCCAGCAACAACAACAACAACGGCAGCAGCAACAACAACATCATGCCAAGCGCCCCTCAAAGGGAGGCCAGCCATCTGATCCCATTGTGGAGCAGAAAATTACCCAGCTTCTCAACTCCATGCGTGCTAAGCCTGGCGGCATGGACATGAACGCCGGCAACTCTCCCATGCACAACCTGACTCGTCCCAAGAAGGAGGAGGAGGAGATGGACGAGGATGAGAGGCTCCTTGCCTCTGACGAGGGTAAGAAACTGAGCTCCAAGGAGCGTAGGCAGCTTCGCAATAAGGTTTCCGCTCGTGCTTTCCGCTCTCGGAGGAAGGGTAAGTCATCAACTTGCATCCACCCCTTTGTACACATTATACTAATAAACTGGATAGAATACATCTCCCAGCTTGAGAGTGAAATTGCCAACAAGGTTACTGAGAATGGCGACCTCCGTGCCCAGAACCATGCGCTCTTGGACGAGAACAAAAGGTTGTCAGATCTGACCAGGATGCTTCTCTCTTCTCCTTCCTTCTCCAACTTCCTTGAGAATCTCTCTTCAAACCCCCAGACTGCTCCCCAGCCTGAGCCCCAAAGGCAGCCTGAGGCTCAACGCCAGCTCCCGAAGGACGTCAACCCGTATGCTTCTGGTCAGGTAAACCAGCATCAAATCGGAATGGCCATGGTCCCCGAGCAAAACATGGATTTTAACATGGTGTCCATGGAATCCTCTCTCCCCTCTGATGGCTTCAACTTCCAGCCTCAGGTATACGCTGCAACTATCGAGACTCCCGAGGTCATCGACACATCAGTTCTCTCCGGCAAGACTAGCAACTTCGTCACTTCAGAAGAGGAGGATGATGAGTCAAAGGATGCTATTGTCATCGACCACGAGGAGAAGCTGACTTTTTCGGCACCTATCGAGACCCCTACTCCCGTTGAGGAGGAAGACCTCGATGAGAACGACGAGTCTTTGGATCTGTACCGCAGCTCTCCCTCTCCTGCTATTGCCAATGATGAGCCCACCACAGTCTCGCTATCAGAAGAACGGGAGGACAGCATCTTCGGCGGCATTGAGACCGAGAAGGCGTTTGCCCGCTACGAACTTACGGATCCAACAGAGGCAGAGACACAAGCAGCGGCCGAGGAAGTAGCAACGTTCAAGCTTGACCGCTTCTGCTCAAGGCTAGACGCGTCAATCAAGAGGATGGAGAAGTTATGTTTCAAATAGGAATAGTTTGTCTCCCGCCTTTGTCTCCCAGGACGGCATTCAACATTTCCTTACTCTCCAAACATAACAAGAGCCTTGTTTGGCTACGCAGCCTAATACCATTTGCTTACTTTCCTTATCTCATTTGTCACGCATTACGGCCGAAAGGACTAGCCGATGCTCGGATGCCTGAGTCGCCACCCTACACATTGTTTTTACTTTTCTTGTGCATATATGATTGACACGAGTTTTTACTACATCCCTATCGCGGTGGACTCGGGCGTTTTGGGGGATATTTGTCTGTGATTAATTGTATGGGGTTTCTACTGGGGATATTTTATGACAACCAAAATGGCCTCTGGTTTTGGTTGGCTTCATTTTTTTTTTTTTGGACAGCGATTGAGGCAAGCATTATCACAATGATTGAATGGGAATTGGATTGATATCACAGTAGATAGAGAGCGGAGAAACGATTCAAATTCGGCCCCCGCTACTGCAAACCCCCGAATGCCGAACCAAAACAACAACATTACCTTGCCTGTTCCACTGCGCTACAATGTGACAATATTTGAGGTAAAGTTTTATCCGGCGGTGTTTGTTGGGGAACATGGACGGTATTCGGCAACAGGGAGACTCCGTCGGGACCGGCCATGACCCGATGGCGGAGGCTTGGTTTGTCTCGGAAATAATGGCTCCATGAAGCAGCCGAGTAAGCGAAAAAGGCTGGAGATGACAAGGGCCTGCATAGTACGTACATATGACCGCTTCAGGTTCAAACGTTAGCATACAAACTCACCGGTACGGAACAACGTGGCATGGCTAACGAAGAAATATATTGAAATTTTCATCCAGTGTCAAGATTAGACCTGTACAGCCTACTGGGCGTCCCCCCTGGAGCATAATCTTTCCTGCCAGTGGTTAGCCTCCTGCGCTCTCGGCAACGCCGGGGGGAATTAATGTATAAGTGACCTACGTCCGAGGGCCCGATGCAGTCCTGGAAAGCATTTTATATGACCGACCTGGTAGCACCCCCCCCCCCCCCCCCACCCCCCGTGCTCACGAGGATAAAACAATGATTTAAAAGTAAGGGTAGAGCGCCGCGCCGGCCTCGTCGTATGTACCTGCCGGTTGGCATGCAGCCAGCCAAGCTGTCGGACTGGTCTCGAATAGTTGAGAACCTGAACCAGGGGTTTTTTTTTGGAAAAGATAGCCCCGGATGAGAGATGAGGAGACGAGGACTCTTTTCGTATATGTCATGGCGGATTCGGCGAGGCAAGGCGAAGAAGGAGGCCGGGGGGGGGCTCTCTTCCCCTTCGGCATACATACATTGCAAGACGGACGGATCGCGTGGGCGCAGGCAGAATCTCTATTTCTCTTTTTTTTTTCTCCCCCCCCCCCCTCTCTTTTTTTTTTTCCGAGTAATGGAAGTTTTTGGCAGCTACAAAACACGGTCTCGAGTAAAATATTGCGAGCAGTTGCTGATCGGGTGGAAGCAAGCAAACGGAATTTATGGGCGGGAGGGTATGTCAGATTCTTTTTTGGGAAAGATGCACACACAGTAAGTATATCAACTAATTTTTTACATGAAAATTATAACAAAGATAACAAGGGGGGAGGCGTGGCTCGTGCTTGACGCTCTTGGCAACTGGGAGTACCACTAACATCAGCATTGCGACCGCAACCGCGAGGGGTTGGATTTGAGTTTAAGGGCATGTTCTGTCACAAGCGATAGGATTACGGAAATTATGCGTGGTACGAAAAGCTTCCATTTTGACTGTCTTTGAGGATTTTGGGGACTCGGATGATGATGATGATCAAGGGCGGGTTATCGAGTGGCCATCGAAGAGCTAAATTGGGGTCTAATAAGTGATTTTACGTCCTATCCTCGGGGATGCTCTGCAAGGTTGACCGCGCTCGAAGTTGCCAGCAGCCAGTTCCACCTACAATCTACGCTCACTGTGTGCGAAGGCATGTTAAGGCACAGACTGCCTGGCGGCAGCGATAAACGACCCCGGGATAATCCATACTTCTGTCTGAGATCACTGCGACCCATAAATATGAATGACTTTTTCTTAAGAGGAGGTATTGTCTATGCGCGAGGACAGTATGATACACACGCCTTGTAGGTATTGAGCATGTCGTTTTCGAATACCGCGCGGGGCTGGAAATTTCGGCAGTGGTCGCCTTTCATTTAAATCTTTCTTTAAATACTACAAGAAATGACTGTAATTTGAGCAAGTCTAAAGAATACGAATACTAGGTAGTAGTTATCCAGTTCTGGAGGTTTGGTTATACAGTAAGAGTGGACTTACTAGATACCAACCCCGACTTGCCTGCCGGTGGTTATTATATAGTTACATCTAGTTTCTTAGTAATAACTAGCATAAAACCGGCAGGAGTATGCAGTATACAGCACTACTACTATAATCCGTAGGTCTACTGGTTAGTATACCGTAGAATTCTCCGACCAGTTGGTTATTAATACCATGTAGCAGTACTCGGAGGAAGAAAAAACGCTCCGGGGGGTTCTTATTTGCAGGTTGCAAGGGGGGGGGGGGCTTTGAATATAAATACGCCTAATGGCTTGTGCTTTCCATAATTTATTCGGTAGTAAGTGACACACGAGGTAGTATGTGCTGCTCACTGTTGTCCGCCGTCACCAACTGTATGTACAGTACATATATGCATACATACATACATACATACATACATACATACATACATACCATGTGATTTCGCAGAAGACACCAAGAAGAAAGCCCGTATCGTGCGTGTGTAGAACATCTAAAACCATCAATGGCGTAGTGTAGCAATGTGAAAACATGATCAGCTGAACACCACCCATGTAAACCCGCCCCGTCGAAACAGTCTGTATAACAAGCGGTGTTGTTCTTTCGAGCATGTCTCTCCTGACGATCCCTTCCCCGAAAATTATCGCGTGCCCGTCGCTCACAGATAGTTAGGCAGTTCCATTCTTCGCCACTATGAGTGACACACTGCCGCACTGAAGTGCCAAGAAAGAAAAGAAAGAAAAGAAATGATGGGATGTGCGTGCATGATGACCTCATCGTATACGAGCACAAACCCTCCCCCTCGCGCATTTCACTGCACTTTTATTAGCCCGTCGCGCCGGGAAGAAGGATCATAGAAGAAAACCAGGTAATTCATACGGGCACGCCCCCCGACGGTGTGTTACCCGAGCGGGACACGAGACGCACCGAGAAGTGCCGTGGTTGGTTATATATGATGCGGTATGTGTGTGTGTGTGGTCTGCACGTTTCGGACCTCCGGCCTCCTTGGCGGGGGGGGGGGGGGGGGGGGGGGGGGGGGGGGGGGGGGGGGGGGGGGGGGGGGGGGGGGGGGGGGGGGGG
>JAKWBI020000641.1:0-26554 GCA_022664585.2 Zalerion maritima | reverse complement strand
ACAGTATATAGGCAGTAATAAATTTGGCCGCATCCGCCCGATTAAAAGGATTAAAAATAAATAAAAATCTTAAAAATAATATTTATAATATTACCTTTCCATGGCAGCTTTTCCTATACTTTTACGATTTTATTTGTATTATATACATCATTTGTAAAATTTACTACAGATGGAGTTGAGAAAATCACAGGCGGGCTAATCATGTGACCATTAATTTTGTTGTACAGTATATGGGCAGTTATAAATCTGGCCGCATCCGACCAATAAAAGGGATTAAAAATGAATAAAAATTAGAAAACTGATATTGATAATATTACTTTTCCATGGCAGCTCTCCTTATACTTTTACGATTTTATTTGCATTATATATATCATTTGTAAAATTTACTACGGATGGAATATTAAGCGGCGAAAAAATCAGAGGCGGGCTGATCATGTGACCAACCACGTTATTATATAGCTTTGGTGAATGCACACCTGCCATACGTAGTAGGCCGTATCCGCCTAAATAAAATAAATAAAAATTGGAAATAGTTCAGTTATAATATTGTCTTCCTATGGCAGCTTTTCCTATATTTTTACGATTTTATTTGCATTATATATATTATTTGTAAAATTTACTGCGGTTGGAATATTAAGCGGCCAAAAAATCAGGGGCGGCTGATTATATGCCTAACCACATTATTATATAGCTTTGGTAAATGCACACCTGCCATACGCACCAGGCCGCATCCGCATAAATAAAATAAAGGAAAATAAATAAAAATATCTAAAATACTTTTTTAATCATTCTCTTTCGATTACAGCTCTTATTTTATTTTTACCATTTTATTTGGGTTTATTACTTTTTTTTCAAGATTTACTATAAACTGAATCGTGCAGCGGGATAAAATCGGGGTCGGTTTAATCATGTGACCAACCATATTATTATATAGCTTTGATAAATGCATACCTGCTATACGCACCAGGCCGCATCCGCCGCAATAAAATAAATAAATAAAAATAGAAATCTGTAAAATACTATTTAAATAATTATTTATTAATCGCAGGTTTTATTTTATTTTTACCTTTTTATTTGCGTTTCTTACTTTATTTTTAAAATTTATTATAAAAATAATCGTGGGGCGGGAAAAAATTGGGATTACGTTAATTATATAACTAATTATATTATTATTTAACTTTGGTAAAAATATACCTGCCATACACACCAGGCCATATACGCTTAAATAAAATAAATAGAAATAAATAGAAATATAAAAAATAATACTTTAATAATTATCTTTTAATTATAACTTTTATTTCATTTTTACTATTTTATTTGCGGTTTTATACTTTATTTATAAAATATATTATAAACGGAATCGTTAGGTGGGAAAAGAATTGAGGGCGACCAAATTATATACCCAACCATATTATTATATGGTTTTTGGCATATGTATACTTGCCCGTATCGGCCCAAATAAAATAAAATATAATAAATAATATTAATAAAAATATTATTTTATATATGAGCTTTGTTTTACAATATTGTTTTATTCTTAGCATTTTATTTAAGCATTACGTTATAATTTTAAAGTTTTATATTAGGTAAATTCACGGTTAATAAAAGCTTAATAAGGTAAATATTATCTGATTTGCCAAAAATCCAGCTATTTTTATTAGTATTTTAAAATTTATTTTCTATTTTTCGAAAGCCTTAAGGGTTTATTATTTAATCGTTTATTTGATTTAAATATTTTTAAAACGGCGAGTAAGGGGAAAACACCGCAGGCGAAGGTATTAGATTGGCAAAAGAGGACTTTTAATATTATTCCATTATAGTTTGTAATAATATATTTCCTTTTTAATAATAATACATATATCCCTTGCTTTTTCCTTTTCCACCATTTCTTTTATTACTTTTGGCATTATTATTAATGGATTAATGGAAGGTTTAAAAAGAAATTAAATCGGCTTATTTCTCCCCTTTTGATATATAGATTAATGGAAAGTTTAAACGGAATTTAAATCGGCTCATTTCTCCGACTTTTATACACAGATTAATGGAAAGTTTAAAAAGAATTTAAATCGCCTTATTTTTCCGATTTTTATATACAAGTGAATGGAATATTTTAAACGAATTTAAATGCCCTTATTTCCCCGATTTTTATATACAGATTAATGGAAATTTTGAAAATCAATTAAAAGCCGCGTATTTATGCGATTTTTATATAATAAAGAATATAATATTAGGGAGGGGGGGATAAAGGGTTATAAATCAAAGAAGGTTTTATACTAAATAACGTAAGTTATAGTATAGTAGTTCAATTGGTTAAAGTTAAATCGTTTATTAAAACTGTAAACCTAAAGTGTATAAGTTCAAATCAGCCAGTAGCCACGTTTTTCAAACTTTGAAAAAACTTTCCAATTAAGCAATTAAAATAAGTACGCAATTGAAATGAGTAAGCAATAGAAATGAGTAAGCAATTAAAATGAGTAAGCAATTAAAATGAGTAAGCAATTGAAATGAGTAAGTAATTGAAATGAGTAAGCGAGTAAAATAAATAGAAATACAATAAGGAAATAAGAAATAAGTAAAATAATAAACTAATAAAAATAAAAAGAATAATAAATAAAATAAATATAAAGAATAAAAAGCGAATGGAAAAAAGGAAGAAATAGAAGGTAAAGGATAAAAAGCGAATAGAAGAAATAGAAATAAAATAATAAGAAAAAGCAAATAAAATAAAAAGAAATAGAATTATAAGCGAATAAGATAAAACAGAATACCAACTTTCTTAATAATTTAAATCGCATTAGGGATTTTCACAATATGTGTGGCGAATACTACGTATTCCTACATCTTACTTCCTGCGTGGAAGTACCGGATATTTAATAAGGGTTTTTAAATATTATAAAATACTTAGAAAAATCGAATATATTTTATATATTAATGTTTTAAAAAGCTATATCTTAACAGGTTATTTTTTACCTAATTAAAAAGCACTCCACACTTTTCGACTTTTAAGCCATTTACCCCTTATAATGGGGTCCTCAGGTTTACCCTATGGGAAGGTCAGGCAAGGTACAAAAGGCTAGAATAAATGGGATGGTAATAAGTATATTGTAGCCAGTTTTTTTAAAAGCTTATTTTTAAGAAGAAGAAAAGGAGCCAAGTTCTTTTATTTTTACGTCCCCTGGGGGGTTTGCTTACATTTCGTTAAGAGATCCTTAGCGTTTTATTTTAAAAAGGTTTTCCGTACCAGTCCCGAGTAGGTCCCGGGTAAGTTAACGTTTTTTATAATTATTTTCCCTTTTAGGGCGGATATCCTTAATCATTATTACGGCCTAAAAGTATTATAAATTATATAATGGGTATAAAGTGCTTATATTAATATAAAAGGTATAAGCGCAGGCGTGGTTACCGTATATAATGGTATATTATATACGTAATAATATATATAGCCCTAAAGGCTAATTACCATGGTTACGCGTTTTTATAATAATACATACCTTTTTTATAAATAAATAAAATATAACCCTTCGTTATATTATTACCCACTTTTTATTACCTTTTTTTTAACATTTCCTTAATATAATATTAATTTATAATTCTAATTTTTTTTAATTAATTAAATAAATAAATAATTAATTATATTATAATTTAACTCTTTTTTACACTTTATTTTAATTTACCTTAATAATATTCTGGCGTTTTGATAATAATTACCTATATCGGTTAATTATTATAATAAACGCCATCGTGCCTTATTATCGTTATAAAACCAAGGTATAGTATTATTATTATTTCGCAGGGCAACGGGACCGCGGCGGCGTTATCCTTAATCGTAAGCATATTTATATATATTATTACCATCGTATTATAAACGATATCGATTTATTATATAAGCCTAATTATATCGATAGGGTTGCGCGGCCGGATTATCGTTAATTTAAAGAAATTACCATATTATATAATAATTATGGCGAAAATAATAACCTTTATAAATAAGTAATATTTCCCAAGCGTTTTTTTAATATTAATATACCGCTAACCGAATAAAAAGCCTATTATTAATATAAAAATTAATTTTAATAATTTTTTTAAAATAACGATTTAATTTAAAGATTACCGCTCGTCGGTATATATTTATTAAGGCGTTTCCCTAGCGTTTACCGGGTATTAATATAATAAAATAATATTTCCCTCTTTATAAGGAGAAGCTTGCCGTTAATCTTAATACGATAGGCGAGCCTATGTTTAATTTAGGCCATTTTCGAAAGTTTTATAAGAAATTCCATAATTACTAGGCTTTTTTACTGCATTATAAACAGTAATATCGTTTTAAGTATAGGCTTATTAATAATAAGAAGAACCGCGTTACCGTAAATAATACCCTAATATAATATTAATAATAAGGGAGTAATATTAATACTTTCGCTTTTTTCTTTTTTAAAATTTCGCCATTTACCAGATTATAATAATCGGGCGTCGTTTTTTATTAGTACAGTTTATACAGCGATTTCCCTTAAGCATTATAAATTTCGCCCTAATAAAACGCTTCCCTAGCGGTATATTAATAATTTTGGGGTAATTAGGGTGCGATTAATAATAAAGTTTAAAAGTTTTAATTAATACCCCGCCTGGTCCTTAGGGACTCGGGCTTCGCGGCCCTCCATATAATAAAATACCATTTCATAAAGCGGGATTGCGAGGTGGCGGAAAATACATATATATCCGATAATATTATTAAGGCTTTATTATATAAATTGCCTTACCTTAACGAATTAAAGGCCTAAAAGTGGCCGGGGTTTTATTATTATTATATAAAAGTTAGGGTAATATTATTATTATATTTCCTTAACGAAAAACCGGGTTCGAATTTTATTAATAAATTTTTATTTTTTTATTTTTATTAATTATTATGGTATATAATATATAGGTGCTTATAAGGGTAGGCCGGAGGGGTCTCCCTTACCAATTTAATAATTAATGCCGGCGCTTGTATATTCCCGTTTAATATATAATTACGTGCTTTATATTCGGGGCTTATATTATTTAAGTATATAACTGGGGATATACTGGTAATATTTTCGTATTTACTAAGGTAAACTTTTTTTTGCTTTTAGGATCCCTTTAGGTTCCTTTTCCTGCCTTCTCGCTTTTTAAATTTAACTATTATTTTTATTATATTTATTATATTTTCCTTCAGGATTTATTAATTATACTCCGAAGGTTATTTTATTTAATAAATTAGGTGATATTAATTACCCTAATATTTACCCTTATTTAATACCTATTCGATCTCTTATTATTCCGGGTTCTTTTCGAGGTCCGGTATCGGGAAAAGGGTTTTTTATTCGCCTAAGCGGTCTTTTTATAGTTTTAAAAAGCTTAAATGGAAAATATTATATAACCTCGAGTATTTGCTAAAAAAGGCCAAACGATAGGCCTATAATCCCATAGCATTAAGAACTTTAAATGGTCCGATAAATCTGGGGGCCAATTTACGCGATGAAAGTTTAAAACGGATGTTTTTGGTTAAAAGTTTAATTAAATTGCCACGCCTATATTACTTTGGCTGGTAATATTTATTATAGGTATTTTTTTAATATTACTGGGCGTTTTTAAGGTGCTTTTTAAACGTTTCCCTTATTATATATAGGTTTTCCAGCCTGGCTTTTATAATGGGTACCCTTTTTAAAATAGGGTTATTCTTAGCCTTATATTTAAACTTTAAATTATACCCCATTAATATTTAAAAGGGTAAGGTAAGGATATTAAAATACCTTGTACTATTATATATAAATTTTATTTATAATAATAGGAACGCCTAATTTAATTGGTTTTAAATAATATAATAATATAGGAAATATTTTAATACCTGGTTTACCCTTTCCGTTTGGCCATCGGTTTAAGGGTAAAACGCCGTTAATAAATGGCGTTTAATTTTAAAATAAAAATATAATTTAAACCAGAATTTGCTTATAAATAGGGGTCTCTTATTATTAATAATACCATTAGGGGCCCCGTATTATAATTTAACCTTTTTATAAAATAATTATATTAATTCGGAAATTATAATATTATTACGTACGGGTAAAAAGATTCCAAGCTTAATATATTTATATATTATTATAAGGATTATCTCCACCTTTTCGAAGCTATTTATAATTAATAATAAATTAATAATAAAATTTGTAAAAAATTCGCTTATAAAACGCCGGGGTATTGGTAAAAAAACCATAATATTATAAGGATAATATTTTAATATACTTATTTTTTAATAAATACCATATTTATTAATATACTCGGCCATATTTTTATTTATTTTTATCCAAAAATATTTCCGATTTAATAATTTATTTATTTTAAATTTACCGAAATATCCTACCAAAGGATTATTATGGTAAAGCTGTATAAACTCCCTCCGAATTATAAATTTTATTAAAATAACCATATATCCTTTAAATAATAAAAGGCCATTTAAACTTTTCCAGCCTGGGTTTTTAAAAATTTAAGGTTTATTTAATATTAAGGTGGCGATTTTCTTAATATATATTAGATTAATATTTTATAATTATTTAATATAATTATATAGGCTTTTATTTATAAACGAATATGGTTTTTCTTTTACCGTGGTAATTTTAATTATTACCCGGGGCAGGGCTATTTTTTAAGGTTTTTCCGTAAGATCCGTTTAGGAATATTTAAATAATAATTTATTTAATCTTTAAGGTTATATGGCCTTAAGATTATATATTTTAACCATTTTCCTTTATAATAATGGAAGGAGATTGCCTTCCGCCGGAGTTTTTAAAATATAATTAGGCCTTTTCGACGGGCTATCGGTAGGATTTCGCCTACCTGCCTGGTGTTTAATTTTAAAATCGAAGGGGGCCAAATATATATACCAATATACTTGGCGGCCATTTAATTTTTATTAATTTATAAAAGTTTAAAGGTTAAAATAATCCGAAAGGATTTTAATTGGGAATATTAACCTTTCGAGATAATATTACCAATATTTAAATAATAAAATAATGGCGAGTAATTTTTTATTAAAAGTATTATAATTTAGTTTAATTGTTTTAAACTTAGTAAACCAAAAGGCGATAGGGTGGTATACACCGTTTTTATCCGATTATAATGAAATAACCGTTTAGGCTTAATTTAAGGCATCGGTTTTAACCCGTATAAATAATTAAAGGTTAAAATAATAAAGTAGGGGAGTATTTTAAAATATATTAATAAGCTAATAAAACGCCTCCTTTTCTGGGGCGTTTAATTTAATAAACCCTGGCTTTTTCCCATTTATATTACCTTCTAATAAATTAATAAAGGGAATTATAATACCAGAATATTTAAAAATAAACCTTTAATAAAAATGATAAAACTTTAAAAATACTTATATATTATAATAGGTTCGCGGGAATGGCCATTTAATAATAATAAGGGTACGTTTGGGGTTTATTAAAATCCCCTGGGGTAATAAAATAAAGCCTAAAAATTTAATTTTTTTCATATAAAAGGAGTATTTTAACGGCTTTATATATAATTATATAATGTGTAATCGTTTTAAAACGGCTTAAATATGCTTGGTATATATATTATAATCGGAGGAAAAAATCAGGATATTATTTAAATAAATAATATAAAAATTATTAATTAACCCTTTTAGGGTATTATAAATATAATTTTAAAAAATAATAGGGGTATTGGTAAGGCTAAATGGTATAATTATGTACTTATAATAGCCGTATTAAAAACGGAACGCTATTTTTCATTCCTCACCCTCCTTAATATAAATTTAATAATATATATTTTTAATATTAATTTTAATAAAAAATTATACTTTATTAATTCGGTCTAAAATCTTTATTATTAAAAGGAAGGGGTAATAATTCTTTACCGTTATTTTATTAAAACCCTTATAATTTATATAAAGCCATAAATTTCCGTTTAATTTTAAAATAAATAAAATCGGGGCTTTTAATAGGGATAATAATAAATATATAAGTCCTTTAATTAGGCATTTCTCCAAATAGGCTTATAAGGCTGCCAGTTCTTTTTAGGAAAATGGGTAAATAGGCCTATAAAGAGTGTAGCGGGGAGTAGGTCTGATAACCTCGCTGCATGGTCGGTGTCTAAAACCAAGCTATTTGGTTTGGTTAAACCTCTAATTGCCTATTTAGGAGTGGTAATACTTCAGAAAATATGGAATAGTCCTATATAGGATTATTCCTAAACGATAATATAATATTTGGGGGAAAATATAATATATTAAATAATAATTGTATTTTTATAATTAAGTTTTTACCGCCATGGTTTATTACCCTCCTAAAAATCCCAAAAATCCCGGGGGTTTTTTTGGCTTTTTATATAATCCTGTACAGGATTATTTTAGGGTTTTAAATTAATTATTTAAATAATTACGCCGGGCGCCGGTCTTTAATATAAATATAACGGGGGATATATTTAGTACCATTATATTTTACCAACCTATAATAAAAAACCGCGCCCCGCGGTCCGAAAAATTTCAGGAAAAGTTTCCTGGCTTTTACCAGCATCGCCGATCTATCCGCTTCCTTACCTTTTATACATTATTAATTACTTTTTTATAATAATTACGGGTTCCCTTTTTTATTATATTATAATTAAACAGGATTATATAACTTTATTCTTATAAATTTTATTACACCTTAATCTTTATTTTCCCCGAAGGGTTTATTTTAATTAATAGTATTGAAATTCTGCTTCGAACGATTTATAAAATAAAAAACAAAATATTTATCCCCTCTTTTTATACAATTAGGAGCCAATCGAGCTTAAGAAGCCCTTTTAATTCTCTTAAATCGGCGGCGCTGGCCATACTTAATATTATAGGCCGCATTTTTCGCTTTTACCGCCTTTCTTTTTCGAGCTTCCTTTCTTTCCTCCTTTTCCGCAGCCTTTTATTTAATATTCCTTTTAATAATAACCCACCCCGGGAAATTTTCGGTATAGGTAGGCTATATATTAGGTCCGGGACGGGGTAAATGGCGTTAAATAAAATAAAACCTAGGGTTTTTCGGCCGGTGGGCCCTTTTTTTTATTAATAAACGGTATAAGGGTTTTTTAATAACCTCCTTTTTAAACACTTCGAAATTATTATTTACCTTAATATTAAAAAGCGGCCTATATTATTCTTTATATACCCACCAGCGCTAATTAATATATAAGGGGAGTTAGGGTTATGGCGATCGCTTAAAAATAAGAGTTATGCGTGGGAAAAATAAGGCTATTTTTAAGGGTGGGAACGAGGGCAGCGATTAATAATTAACGGGGGATACGTGTATAATGGAGTATACAAAGGGTAAAAAAAAAAGGGAAAGGATACGTAATGGTAGTTTAAATAATTTTAACAAATTAGGCTTTTATTCCGGTAATATATGTTTTCCCCTAAAAGATTTATAAGGGCGATCGTTATCCCCTTTTTTTTTTAAGGCCATCTGGCCCCTCCGCCTTTGGTATATAGGATTAATTATATAAATAAAATCCGAATCCATATTATTTCCCGATTTTAATTCCATTATATCCTTTTAGTTTTTCGTATAAAAATTAAACGGGTTTACCTTTTTATAAATTATGGAATTTACCTTAATATTAGGGAGCTTAAGGCGTATTAAAAAAGGTTTAAGGCCTATACAAACGTTAAATATATAGGAACGTATCCCGGCAATATTTATATTCGTATTTAGGCTTTACCACTTTTTATTATTAACCAAATAACCTTAGGGATCGTTGCCTTCCGTTATTATACGTAAAAAGATCTCGTGCCGAGCAGTAGCGTTAATTTCCCCTTATAGCCACCCTACTTTAAGGAGGTTCCTTAATAGGTTAAGGCCTATTATAAACCTTAAGTAATTTATATAAAATACCTTTATTTAATTTATAAAATGCTTTATATAATCATTGGGCGGTGGCCCGAAGGAATATAGTATATGGTTCTTTTTTTTTTTTTTCCCTATGCCTAATTTTAGCTTTCGAAGGCGGTACCATAGCCTTTTTCCATTATCCTTTAACTCCTAAAATATAAGGGCCTTTTTATTAGTATAAACCTCCCTTTTTATTCGCGTATAAATCCATATTATTTTTTATTTATAAATTATAATTTTAAGCGTTTTTAATATTATAAGGTGTTAAGATCGGTAAAAGGGGCTGATTTGTATAAAGATAATTATTATAAGGAGGACCTTAAACCGGAGGCCGTATTTTTTAAATATACCCCTATTGGTTTTATTTTAAAGTATTACCAAAAACCTTATACAAATCTCTTATATATGCCTTTTAAAATCCTTTTCTGCGTTCTTTAATGCGAATATAATAAGCATTATACCCTTTAGGCAGCCTTGGATAAAAATTATTCGCGGGTTTTTTTGCCCTTTTATTATAAGGTTAACCCCTACCTTTATTATACCAAGCAAATCGTAATTTTTAAAGAACGGGTATTATAAGGGAATTATAAGGGCCGCCTAATCTTTAATGGTTGGTATATTTTTAAGCCCCTTTAAAAGTTTAAAATCCGTAATCGTAAACCTAATATTATTTACCTCGTTATATATTTCGAGATAATTTTTATAGGCAATTAATTATTAATGGGAAAAAGGTTAATCGTATTTTAATAATTTAATAATATTATACATATATGCCTAAATATTTATAAAAAACGCTTTAATAATAATAGGCCTTTAAAGCCGTTGGCGGAAATGGTCGTTCTTATAATGATCGATAAGATTAAGTATATTCCTAATAATTACGCTTATATTTTTTTGGGTAATTTTTTTAAGCTTTGGGTTATTTACGTATAAAATATATAAGGGAATTGGCCCTCCTTAACGGGCCTGGTTTTTATATAAGCGCTAAGGTTTAATAAGGGCTTTTATATAAAGAATTATTTTTCGGGCTAATTTAAATAAAAACTCCGATTAATATTTAGGCATTTAAGCATTAATTTTATTTTTTAACCTTAACCCTTCGAAGGTATAATCTTTTATTATTAAAATAATACTATTTAGGGCTTTTTTATTTTATTAGGTAATAATAGGAAATAAAAGGTATGCTTGGATTAAAGTTTTTAAATTAAAAGGATTAAAAAGGTATTAAATACCGGGGGTTAGGCTAAGGGTAATATAAGCTTTTAAAGGATAAGGGAATTTAAAAATAAGGAGTTAAATTAAAATGGAGAATAAGCTAAATAGGATTATATTATAAAGATTTAAGGTTAGGAGATGGTATAATTAGAAGAAATTAAGGAAATATAGGGGGAAAAAAGGGGGTACTTATACCCATAAGGTTTAAATATATTGGCGGGTTTTGGGTAAATGGTGGTATTTTTTTTAAATAAATAGGTATTTTCTCGAGCATTTTTATTATTACCCTTTTTCCCTATTACCCTTATAATTCTTATAATTTTTATAATTATTAACGGGCCTCCCATTTTTTAATCGGATAATCATATAAGTATTTTTGGCCTAACTTTTCTCCCTTTTTTTTCTCTTATACCTTTGATAATCCTTTTTCCTATATACTTTTTATTAATGCCTTTTTTTTCCCTATAATACTCTTTTTTTTATATATTCCTTATTTTTTTCCCTTTTTCCGAGCCCTTTTTCCCTTAAACACTTGCTCCCTTTATTACCCCTTTTTTTTAATTTACTCCCTAATCCTTTTAAAATATATCCCATTTAAACCAAAGTAATAATAAGGAGGCTTATAAGGGGCTTTTTAATCTTTTGGCTTTTATTCGGCATTTATTAATGGTTAATAGGCCTTTTGGTTTTTTTAAATTTATTATACCTATAAGCCAGCCTTTTTTTTTTCCTACACCTTATTATATAACCTTCGTTTTCCCTCGCTTTTGCACTTTTCCTCCTTTTATAAAAGGGCCCGGGGCTCGTATTATAAGGAACCGCATTCGGATTATTAAGCGTTTTGCTTATAATTAGGCGGCCTTTTTAATTAACGCCACTTTTATTATTACCCGAAGCCCTTTTCCAGGTATATTTTTTTTAAATTATTAATTTTATACAGGGTTATTTAATTTTAATTTCCCTGATAATTATTCCTATTTTTTTTCCTTTGCCGGTTAGGCCGCGAGGCCGTATTAATTGGGTGCTTTAAAACCTAACCACTGGTTTTAGCGGTTTTGCTCGGCTCCCTTTATCCCCCTTATCGCCTTATATCTTTTATTAATTTAACCTTATATAATAAATTAGCCCGGGCCTTTTTTCCCAGGGTTTATTTAAAAAATCCTCCCTTACCTTTTTTTTTAGTTTAATCCCCCTAAATTAACCACCCCAGCGTACGGTTACGGTCTTTAAAGTTAAAATGCCTTTTAAGTACGATACCGTTTAGGCCTTTCAGCTTAATATCCTTCCGCCGAGGCTATCCTTAAGCCTTATTAAAAGGACCCGGTTTAAGCCGGTTTTTAATTTCGTTTATAAGGTTTATTCCACCTTCGCACCCTTTTTATTTTTACCTCCTAAGGCTAAATAGGATTAATTATTATTGCTTTTTTAAAATATCCTTTATTATTTTTAATTTGGCCTATTTAGGGACCCTTCTTTAAACTATATTTATATGGCCATATATATTAACCTGGATATGTTTAAAACCCTTTTTAAGATTATTAGCCTGGCCCCTGTATTATATAAGAGGGTTAATCGGCCTATTACTATTCCTATCCCATATAGAGGCTTTTTAGGGTAAATTATAAATGGTTTATATTTTTCCCTTTATTTTTATTATTAATAAATACTGGCCGTGTAATTTAAGGGTATGGTAAATAAAAACCCTTATAAGTATTATACCTTCGGGTGGGCGAGTTATTTTTAGGGTTAAAAACCTAATGCTTTTATTTATTATATATTTCCCTTTTTCGAGTATATTTCCGTTCCTAGGTATACCGGAAATAAATATAATAATTATTTTTGGCTCGGCGAGGTTTATATAACCGAAAATAAAGGCCTTAAAAAATATATATTAGTTTTAAACTCCGATCCTTCCTATAATGGTTATGCCCCCTATAAGAAATTCCGTATTAAAAAATTATTTAATAATACGGTATGGGAGTAGAATATTAAGCACTGGGAGAATTATTTCGAAATTATTTTCGGTGGCCTTAATTTTTAAAGGTTATAAACGTTTTAAATTTAGGGGCTAAAAATATTCCCGGCTTAATTAGGCCTTTGATATAACCGGTATAAGGGTTTGGTTTTTTTGGCGTTTATAATCGAGGGGGTGGCCGAGGTAAAGTTTTTAAAAAAAAATAACGGTGGTGGTACGGCGGTTTTTTAGGCTTTTGCTTATTATAAGGGTTTATACTTTTGTAAGGAATAAGGGGTATTATAAATTTTTTAAAATTAAACCATAATTTTTTTATCTCGCGATTAATCCTTTCGCTATTATTAGAATAAAAATTATATTATATAGGATTATTTAATGGTGTCCTTTAATATAAGAAATTAAGTTTTTCCCACGAAGGAATTTTTACTTTTATGTATAGCCTTTTAAATAAAAATCCCGCCCTTTTTTTTCCGTAAATTAAACCAACGAATTAAAACTTAAACGGGTGATTTTTTCCTAAAATTGGGAAGTAATTTTTAATTGCCACCTGTAAATGGTTTAAGATAGGGCCATTCGGTATAGTATAGGAACGGAAAAAAGGAAATATAAGAATATTTTCTTTTAGGTTTTTGGATAAAAGGATATGGTTTTTTTTTTATATACGTGTATATACCTTGGGCTATTAATAAAGCTTTAGGTGTGTGGTTTTTATTAGGTCCTTTTATAATGTTTAATTTTAAGCTGGTTGGGGCTTATTATTATATAAAAAAGGGGATATGGAAAAAGGGGAATTTCTTTTTATATAATAATTCCTTTGGAGGTTTTGTAATATTATATAGTTTTATTTCTTTATAAAAGGAATATTATCGAATTTTTTCGTAATTATTATTGGGATTTAGAATTATACTTTTTTTATTGTTTTTAAAAAAGGTACTTTTCCCAATTCCCGCTTTTCGTTTTTTAATTCTTTTATATTACGTGGTTTTTTTGGCCGTAATATTATAATAATATATTCGGCTAAATTGTTTTTTTCCTTTTAATTATTATTATAAAATATTACCGTTCGGTATTGGTCCTTACCTAAATTTTTTAATATATTATCCCCGATATAACCTTTTAAATTATTTTCCTTATCGCTTAATCCTATATAATCCTTTCCCAATTTATTATTCCATTTTAAATAAGGTTCCCATTTTTTCCAGGTATTATTATTAATTCCTGCCGGCTTATTTTACCATCCGTTTTTTTGGATAAATTTTTTAACCCTATTGCTCCCGATTATACGTTTAAAGGGAGGGCTCCCTTTATAGGGCTCCTTAAACTGCACCGTTTTTCCTTTATTTAAAAGCTTATAAATAATATAGGGTCTTATTTATTAAGGGTTTTATTTATCCTTTATACTTTTAACCCTTATAATTGGTATTTATTATAATATTAATTCCCCTTTTTTTAATGGGATTTTTCTTATCTTCCCGTTATTCTTTTTATCCATATACTTGGCCCTGGCTTCCCTATTCCGTCGTAGGATTCGGGCTATTTCCGCCAAGTCCGTTTTTTTCCGTTCCATTGCCCGGTTTCTTTCCGCCAAAAAATCCGCGTACGGTATATTACCTTTCCAATTAATCATTTTCCAGGTAAGGAGCGCTATTTTAATAAGGGTGATTATTTTTTAACCGTACAGTAATGCGTATGGGGAGAATCCTATAATTTAATTTATTATAATTTTTTGCACCATTAATACCCCTGGGTACGCATTAACCTAATTATTGCTTAATTTTAATAACGCGTCCCTGGTATTTAAATGGTGGTATTTTATTCCCCCTTATAATTATAAATTATACGCCGATACCGTAATTTTAGCCAGGCCTATTTACTTTATAAGCTTATTTAAAAACCCTCGGTTTTTTGGTCCTCTATTAATTATTAATTTCCCATATATCCCATACCTATAAATTATATTCTGCCAAACGAAATTAACCATTTACCCTACGGTGGCTTTTTATAATAATCGCCCTTTAATTTATTTTATTAAATTATATTTGGCCTATATAACGTAAATGTACCCTTTCCTTAATGGTATTTAAAAAATATCGAGCGAAACCTTAAAAAAGGGGGTTAAAATAAAATTAAAAATTTTTAGCGGTATTTTAGGCCTTTAAGGGTTTCGCTTTTAATAAATTAAACAGGTTCTTAATACCTTTTATACCTATTTTTATTATCCTTTTTAATAATAATATTAAATAATAAAACTAAATATAGCGTTTTATTCTTTATACCCTTTATAAATATAATTATTTTAAATAATATATTTCCGGGTTTAATTATCGTCGACCATTAATTATAATTATAACTTACCCCTTAAGGTTTTACGCTAAAATTTTTGGTCCCTTATTGAATAATTTAAAGCCTTTTTTTTTAACGGAAAAATAACTTATAAAAAATATCGCTCGGTTTTTTTAAAATAATAAAAAAATACGCTGTTTTTTAGGATTTATTGCTTTATACTTCTCCTTTTAAAATCTTAATATTCCTTTAATCCTATATAGCCCTAAATATATACAATTACGTATTAATAAAATTTTCGATATTTTTTTCTAATTTATTATTTTTTTTATTTAAGGGTTTTAAGGGTTTTTATAATAATGCATTTACCATAATATTTTTATTTTTTAATATATGCTTTATATTAAAATCGAATTACCGTATTTATATAATTTATCTGGTAATAAGTGCTCCGGGTAGGTTAATAATATTATTATTAAATTAATATATTATATTAACCGTATTTATTTTAAGGGTAAAATACGCGCCGTATAGGTAATTCCGTAATTGCTTTAAAGCTATAAACAGCCCCTTATATTTTAGTTTAGCCGAATAATATATTCCTTCGGCTTTTTTTTAATAACCAAACTCGTACCTTATTATTAAAACTTTCCCTTTTCTTTTTTGGCCAATCCATACTCCCCATCTGGTTCCTAATACATTTACTTTAATAATAATACGCCTTGCCTTCGGGGAGTAATTAATTTTAATTAAAACTGGGGGCAATATTAAGGTTTATTTAAAAATTTCCATTATTTTTATATACTTTTCCTTTTAAATAAATTGCGCCCCTATACGGGTAAATTTATATAAGGGTTTAATAATATAAATAAAATCCTTAATAAACATTCGGTAAAAAACCACCATACTAATAAATTTTTTAATATCCGATATATTTTTAAAAACCGTCCATTTTTTAATTTTAATAATTTTGGCCTATTTAGGATTACGGCCATTTATTCCGCATATAAAACCTATTATTACGGCTAATTTCTGGCACCATTTAAATTTAACCATAAAAATCGTAATCCCGGCCAACTTATTCCGTAATAATATTTAATCCAAATTCCTAATATATTCGGCCATATATTACCGTACCCCTGGGTAAATTTCTCGCCCATTATATATAATAATAAAACCTTTAATCGTAATATTATTAATAAGTATTCTGTATATTATTAAAATAAAACTTAAAAGTATAATAAAAATAATCCTATAAAATTAAGCAATATTATTCGTTCCTTTTTATAAAAGCGTGGTTATTTTAAATGGGCCGGCGAATATTATAAAAGTAATAAAATCTCGGGATTTTGGATTAAACACCATTTAATCGTATTCGGAGTAAAAATCCAGGAATAAAATAAATTAATAATAGGCTATAACCTTTATAAACTTATTAATAATTAAAGGCATAAAAGTATTACGAATTATAACCGAATTAAGCCTTTCCGTTAAATTAATTAAACGGTACTTTTTATTTTTTTTTTAATTAGGAACCAGGGGTTACGGTACACCGTTTAGCTTGGTTTAATTACCCCCTTTTTTTTTCGCTCCTCGAGTATTTTAATTACCACCGTTATTAATACCTTAGGAATAGGAATACTTTTAATCTACCACCCTATATAAGGTACCGTATTAATCTTTTGGGGAGGGATTATATTAAGGTTAATTTTACCTAAATATTCCCAGGACCATACCAATATTTATTCTTTATTTATAAATATATTTATAAATATCCTTTATTTTTCCCCTTATAATTCCCCGAGGGATTTTAAAATTTTATTCCTTTTTTCCACTATAAACCTAGTGCCGTTACACCTTACCTTATATAATTATAAATAAATATATTCGTTTTATTTAATATTATTATAATTTTTTTCCGATAATTTATTCTTTTCCCACTTTTTCTTATACCAGTTCGGGTTTACGGGGGCCGCTTTATACCTTATTTAAATATCCACGGGCTTTATTTTATCCGCCATACGTTTATATATAATAAAAATATTAATAATATTGGCATTATCGAGGGAAAATACCTTTTAAGCTTTATTAATACTTAGGATTTCGTTAATAATAAAGTCTCGTATTCTTCTTTTATTATTTCGCAGCTCCCGATCGTTACCCTTATAATACTCTCCTAGGAAAACATTTAACCTTTTCCTAATAGCTTTTTTCTTATAATTAGGGTTCCGTAAATAATCGTAAGGTTTTTTACGCCCCTGCCCCTTTAATTAATAAAAAATAACCTTTCTATTTGGTTCTCCGGTTTAAATCTTTTTATTTAAAAGGTTTTCCCCTCCTTACGGCCCATTAATATACCCCTCTATAGGCATATTTTTTTTAAACCTTTTTATAAGGCGCTTAACTTCCTTTATAAAAAGTTAGGCTATTATTTTTTTATTATCCGAATCTAAAACTTTTATTATATAAATAGGGATTTCGATTTTACCAATACGGGGTTTCCCTAATCCTATACTGGCCTTTTTTTTTTTATTGGTTAAATTATAAGGGTTTTCTGCATTTTCTTAAAAACCTTTATTCCCTAGGGATAAATATTACGGAGTATTTTTCCACGTTTTTTTTCCAGGGTTAAATTTATAATAATAATAATATAATTGCTCTTTTTTATTTCGAGCTCCCCGATTAATATATTACGCTCCTTATTATGGTATTATTTCCACCCCATTATTATAATAAAAGGCATTCCTAATATTATTTTTGGCGCCCCTTTTTAATTTTCTTTTAATATAAAAAAGTTTTGCGTAATACGTTTAAGTTTTAAAGAAATATACACCCATTACCGTATAATTAAGGCTAAATTGGTTTTTTGGCTATTATAATCGGAAAACGCAATTCGCGCCTAATAAGCCTTAAAACCGTATTCCTAGGCATAGGTTCGTTTTAAAATATTGGCTTCCGCGCCTATATTTATAATAACCCTGGCCAGCCTATTTTTAACCCTCCTATATATATTAATAAGCACGGGCTCGGGTAAAGAAAAAAGGGGATTATTAAAGGGATTAATACTAATGGGTTAGGAATATTAATTAAATAAAAGACTGCCTTTCTTTCCTTTAATATTACCGCTTTTAGGCCTCCTGGTAGGCTTATAAATAAAACCCTAAAATTTATACGCTTATATTATTAATATAATTAAATACGTATAAGATTTATAAATTTTAATTCCTCCGGGGGTATATTATTAATAAAGCGTGTTTTTATTTTAATTATCTGGTAAATATTAAGCCTATTTAACATTACCTATCGGTATTCCTTTGGCTTTTTACCCTTATAAATAATTTCGTTAATAATTTCCTCCACCCTTATTTTACCTATTAATTTTTTCTATAAAATTATCCTTATAAATTATAATATTTATAATACCTTCGTAATTATTAACCCATAAGGCCTCCCTATAATTTTTACGAGTTATTTTTTTATTACCTTTTAAAAAATTAGGTCCGTAAACTTTAAGGGGTCCTTACGCTTATTACTTAAGGGCGCCTTTTCTTCCTCCTATATACTGCGTTCCATCTTCTTTTTTATCGCGCCTAATATTTTTTCGTGGCCAGGATTCTTTTCTTTTCCTTTGGCGTTTTTTTTTTCTCCAACCGCTTTAACCTTATCCTCCATTTTTGCTCTTTTTGGGGGCCTGCCTTATCCTTTTTTAATTCCTTCCTGGTTATAATTAAAAACCGTTTACGCCGTTTTATTATAAACGTTAATAATAAAGGTTTCCGCTATTATTTCCGCTTTTATATTCTCCCAATTTTCCCACAAGTACTCCTTAACCGTTACTGCCTTACCTTTTATTATAATAAATGATTAATTATTTTAAATATTATTATTCCTAAGGATTTCGTAAACCTTGTCGGTTAGGTTTATTTATAATTGGCGTATTTAAGGTACCTGGTCCTTTTTATTAATTAGGCCAGGCGTATTTTTTAAAAACCAGGGGTTTTTTATAATTATATTTTAGGCCTTTTATACCCGATTATACCAATCCTTAGGCATTTTTTTTTATTTATAATACTGTAGGAATATTATTTTTATTAATACTCCTTTTATAATTATATTATTAAACGTTTTAATGGGCCAGGTATTATATTCGCTCCTTTCGAAATTTTATTTTAATATTCAATAAAAGGGGTATTTATAAAAAACTCCGTTAATTTAATCCTAAGCGTTTTATAAATAATTATATAATATATAATTACTTTTTAAGCACCAATAGTATTTTATTACCTTAGTTTAATATTAGGGCCTTTTATTAAAACTGGTTATTAATATAAAAAGTGCTTATACCTTTAAAATTTCCAAAGGGATTATGCTGATTTTTTGGGGAAATTCGGCCTAAATATAATAAAATCCTTATATATAGTCCCGTTTAATTTAATAAGTTTAATTAGGATTATATTTATAATGGTTTTCGTATTAAAGCTTATTTTCCCTAATTTTACCATTATTTAATACCAGCTTTACTTTTTCGCCTATTTTTTGGTTTAATAATGCATATATATTAGCCACGCTTAAAATATTTAACTTTTTAATTAGGTTTTATTTAATTACTTTGGGCAGGATTAATCGGCTAATAAATACTTTATTACTTGCTTATAATCGGAGCGCGGGCGGTAAATCGCGGGGGTCGGTTTAATTTCTTTAGGCCATTTTGGTTATATTATATTGGTTGGCTTATTAAAATTGGGGTTCGAT
Source organism: Zalerion maritima (assembly GCA_022664585.2). NCBI lineage: Eukaryota > Fungi > Ascomycota > Sordariomycetes > Lulworthiales > Lulworthiaceae > Zalerion > Zalerion maritima. The sequence goes on along the minus strand of JAKWBI020000641.1, from coordinate 6,433 downwards.
AGGATTACGCGCGGTTTCCTTAACGCGGGTGATAGTCCCTTTTTTTTCCTATTAAAACTTATTTCCGAACAGTTTTATCGTTTTTTTACATTAATCCAAAAACACTTTAAGTTTTTGGAGGAGTTCCTCGTGGGTTCCAAGGTATAGGTTATTATTTATAATCCCTGCAAAATTATATAATTAAGCCTATAATATATTATCGAAGGCGTTTAGGAACGCGTTCGATAAAATAATATTATTAATATAACCCGTATGGTTTTCCTTATATTAAGCGAGCCGGCGTTTCTACCCCGTAATATATAACCATTATTAATTAATATTTTTTATAGGCCAGTTTTGGTAGGCAAAGCGCTCCAGGTCTGCCATATTACGGCCTTTTTAAAAGGTATCCTTATCTGCGAATTCCGTTTTCAGGGCCTTTTTTACTTTAATCCATATTTTTCCTATAATAAGCAATTCGACTGGTTCGGCGTAGGTGCTAATATAATACTATATAATATAATTTATTTTTTATATATTATTTATAAATATTACCTATTTAAATATTCGATTTAATTAATATATATATTAAAAAATATCGTTTCCCTTAAATATTACGCTTCTTTATATACCAAAAAGCGGTAATAATAATCGGACCATAATATATTGGTTTATTTTATAGGAATTATATTAATTAATATTAAATATTATTTTTATAAATTGGCCGGGGGATAATATTCGCTTTATCCCTTAAAATATTAAAAAAATATTCGTATTATATTTTGCCCGGGGTATTGGTATAATAAGAGTTTTTAATAACGGGATTTTAAGCGAGGGAGAATTAAAAGGCGATCGCTCGATTCCTTATTTATATGGTAAGGTTTAAGCTTCGTTGGCGCTTTCGGGTATTTTTACTTTCGAAGATCGTTTTTACGCCTAAGGCCTATTTATAAGGCATTTCTTACCTTCCTTTACCGTAACAGTATTCTGGTAAAAAAGCCTTTGCCGCGCCTTACCTTAAAAATATAATATAATGAATTTAAATGGTGGAATAACTTTTTAAAAAATAGAATATTTTATAAAAAATGGAAAAGATTATAGGAGTTAGGATTTAAATAGGTTTTTAGGGGGGGGGTAGTGCAGTATAGGATTATTTTTCCTTAGCCTTAGGCTGGAGAATTATAAACGGTCCCTTAAAATTAAGAATGGTGGTAATGGTAATGCTTTTTAGGCCTTTTAAGCGTAATTATGGGATTTTTATAATTCGAAGTAGGGAACCTATATAATCTTCTTGGTAATTACCTTTCCATTTTCCGGGTATTAGTGCTATTTTTCCGGGGCCCTAATAGGTCCTGTCCCTTGCGTTCCGCGCCTTACGCTAAAAAATTTTAGGTTTCGTAAGCATACCGCTTTACCGTTTTTTTTAATTACCTTACCCCTTATTATTAATTGGTCCGCTCCTGGTAATTATTAATTTGCCGGCTTTTTATGGGGCCGGGCGTAATATTGGTTAGTTTGTTTAAATTAAAAGGCCTCGCCTTATTTTCCCCTAAACTTTAAACCTTCCATAACTTCCTTACCGTATATTTATCCCCCCCTTTGGCCGCTTTTTTGGGTAAAGGAAATTGGGCGCCCTCGAAGGGGGGTGGGGAATTAATTATAATTCTATGGGTGGGAGCCTAAAGGTTTGGCGTTTATAATTTATGAATTATTATAATCGCCACGTTTCCCTTTGGTTACGGTTCGATCGTAATAAAGCATAAGACCCCCAAACTTTTCCCAAATAAGTTTAATTCTCGAGATCTTTTTTTCCTTTTTTTTGGCAAGGCCTATATAGGATTATTCTTATACCAGATTTCTTAGGAGGGGATCGACCTTAATTTGGACGGGCGATTTATATTTTTTTAAACCCTTTAAGGGATATTTCCCCTGGTATTCGGTGGGTCGGGCACGGGGTTTAATATTAATAATAAAAAGTAAAACTTAATTTAAAAAACGGTAGGGGTTAGGCCTTTATTCGAAAAACGATTTAATAATTATAAAAAACGGTATTTATTTTCCCCTATATTTTAAAGCGCTTGGTGGTTTTAATCCTTCCTTTTTCTTATACCCTTTAAAAAGCGGTAAAGGTATTTTATAACTTTTATTTTTTACTTACGGGGTTTTAGCCGGGATTATACGAATTATCCTTTCATCACGCAGCTTTTAGGATTTTTCGTAATCGTAATAAGCCCTTATAAACCAAGCCCGGTTATCGTATATTTCCTCTTACCTATAAATAGGATATTAATATTATTTAACTTTACCTGCTTTTTCCTAAATCGGTTTAAAATGCCTTTGTAATCTCCACCTTAATATTATTATTCCCTTAACCGGAATTACGCAAATTATTCCTTCGCCATACAACTTTTAGGATTTTTTTTATAACCGTAGGTAGGGTTATAATACGGGCCAGTTTAGGGGCGCCTTATTTAGCCCCTAAATTTCCGCAATAGCTTTAACCAGCCTTAATTATCCCTTTTTTTTAGAATTTTTTTAACAATATAAGGGTACTCTTATTACTTTCCCCCTTATTTTAAATTTAACCGGAATTACGCAAATCGCCCCTCCGCTATATAATTTTTGGGATCCTTTATAACCGTAATACCCTCGGAGCTTAAACTGGGCTTATAAAAATATTCCTTTTATTTAAAAGTAAGATTATAATCCTGCTCTTTTTTATGCGCATTAACACTTTTAATAATCCCTTTTTTTGCTCCTTTTATAGCCGAGCAAATAAAGGCTTTTTTATTATATCGCGCCTTAATTTTACGCCGGACTTCTGTAACGCAGTAGGGGTTTAATTATTTATTAACCTTTATTATTTTGCTTATAAGGGTATAATAAGGGTGTACAGCTTTATTTAGCATTTAAAGCCCAATCCCTTTTTAACCTTTTTACCGCAATTATATACGCGCTTTTAACCGGCACCGGGCCTATTCCGGAATCGAATTCCCGTTATTTGATTTTGGCCTTTATAGGTTTGTAATATTACCAGGGTAATCCTATGGCGCCGTAAAATTTCCGCATTATTTTTTTTTTTCGAGAATATATTCCCTGGTTTTTCCGTAATAATAAATCGTTTAAAGTATAGGTGATTGGTTTCCGAAAGGCTTTTAAATTCCGTATATTATACAGGTTTGCCCAGCTTTATTTATTACTGCCTTTAATTTATCGTGCTTACTTTATTCTGGGGGCAATTAATTTTTAGCCGAATATTACGCTTTTATTATTATGGGAAGAAAACTGCCCCCCCTAAAAAGTATAGCTTGCGCGATTTTTTAGGTTTTTATAACGTAATATATTGGTCGGTTTTTAGTTTTATTATAATATAGGTATCCGCTTTTACTTTTTATAATATAAATATTACGAACTTTTTACCGGTATACCGTAAAAGGGTTTTTTTACCTTAGTATAATAATTTCCGCGGATTCTTATTTACGCTTATTAATATAATTCCGTATAATATTATTCCCTAATTATAATTATTAATTTAAGTTAATTAGGGGGAAAGAATGGTGAAGGAATTCTTTAAATTTTAATCCTAAAAAATGCAGGCTCGTTGCCGAAACTTAAGTTTATAAATCCTGGTTAAACCTCCAGAAAATATAACGGGGAGTAGGTTTAATAATCTCGCTATATGGTCGGTATTTAAAACCAAGCTATTTGGTTTGGTTAAACCTTTAATTGCCTATTTAGGAGTGGTAATACTCCAGAAAATATGGAATAGTCCTATACAGGATTATTCCTAAATAATAATATAATATTTGGGGAAAAATATAATATATTAAATAATAATTATATTTCCATGACCAAATTTTTGCCGCCATGGTTTATTGCCCTCCCAAAAGTCCCATAAATCCCGGGGGTCCTCCTGGCTTTTTATATAATCCTATACAGGATTATTTTAAGGTTTTAAATTAATTATTTAAACAATCGCGCCGGGCGCCGGTCTTTGGTATAAATGCAGCGGGGGATACCTCCGGCACCGCTACAAGAGGTATGGATTTAGGAAGAAAAAGGATAATATAATCCGTATTATTATATAATAAAAGGGCACCATTTATAAGGTTTTGGAATATATTTTAAAACGCTTAAAATTCGCTTAGGATTTTTTAAAAGTGCACCGTATTATTATTTTCCTTTTTTTAAAAAGAAAATAGCTCGGGTGGCATTTATATAAGGGAAAATATATAGGCCTTATTTTTATAAACTTTTATAAATTTATAAACGGATAAAATAGAAATGTATATAAGGTTAATGGTAAAAAACCAGCGTTTTATTAATGGATTAAGGGCGATTCTTTCCCGTATTATTACCATTATTAATAATACTATAAGGGAATTATTATCCTTATTTTTTATTATAATATATGAAATAATAAAGCTGCGGGAATTTCCCTAATTATTTATTATATAAAATAAAACCTCGAATATACCTTAGGGTATTATTTCCGTTCCGTTAAATATATTTAATTATAATAAAACCATCGATATTTTTTTAAATTTATATTTTATTATAAATAATAAATTAATAATATTAATTTTCGCGTCTATATTCACATTAATTAAAATAAAGGTTGCGGATTTAAAAATTGGGGCGATAAGGGTAGCGGAAATAAAAAAACGAAATAATACCTTTATAAAAATAAAAAGCAATATAAAAATAAAGGTATTTATATTATTTCCTTATTTTCCGATTATTCCGCTTTAAAATTGCTTTTTTTTCTTTTACCCTTTACCTAACCGGCCGTCCTTTTTTTTATAACGGCTTATATTTATCCCGGGGTTTAGGTATAGCCGGGAAAAAGGTGGTATTTTAAATTATATCAAAAATATTTAAATAATTTACCGGTTTTATAATTAGGCGGGTGTTTTTTTCCTTTTTCTTTTTAATTAATACCCTTTTTATTATAATATAATAATATAAACCCGGTTTAATTTCGCCTTTTTTTTCGGGAGTACTTTTCCTTTAAATCTTGCTAAGGTTTTATTAATACCTTACCCTTTTTTCCCTGGGTTTTCGCTCCCTTTAATTTTAATATATAAAATCGGTTATATAATATTTAGGCTAAAGTAATTATACCGATTTATATAATAAGTTTAGTGTTTTTATATATATTAATATTATTCATAAAGGCTGGTATTAATTTAATATAAAATACTCGAGCTTTTATTTCCTTATTAATATTTTTAAACCAGTTTTCCAAAAATAAAAAATAATGGTGAAATTTTTATAAGGATCAGGCTTCCCTTTAATACGCGTTCTTTAATAATTATTAAAGGGTATAATCCTTATTTTATATATTTTTAAACTAAGTTTTAATTTAAGTACGGAACGCCGTTTAAGTATTTTAATTTTATTCCCTTAATGTTTTATTTTTAAGGGTATTTAGAAATATTTACCAATATTAATATAAATCCGGCGTTATATAATTAAATATAAAAAGGATTTTTTTATAATCCTTATAATATTTTTTATAATCTATATTAAAAACGCATTAAAGGTTTATTTTTTCAATATTATATTAATAAAAGGTGGTAATAATTAAAAGGGTAATAATATTAATAATTTTAATATTAGGTCCTTTATTATTTAATAATACATCGCTTTATTTTCGATAATATATCGCCCGTAATTGTTTTTTTTAAATTTAATTAATTCCGCTTTTAAGGCTTATTATTTACGCTTTAAATTTCGAATATATTTAAATTAAGCAATACGTGTAATATAGTATTATTCGAAAATATAAAAATCAAAATCTCCCTTTTTTCGAAGTATTTATTATTATTATTATTATTTAGAATAAAATGGTTATATAATAACAGAGCGGGGGCATTTTATTAAAATTAATACGCAAGTTCGTTTTTATTTTTATTTTAAAAATTCGATCGTTTATTTTTTATTGGGAATACGTAGTAAGCGTAAGCGAGCGAAGTATTCGCTTTCTAAAATCATTGAGCCCGTGAGGGATTACTAAGGTTTACATGAGGGAACTGGCTTAAAAGTCGAAAACTATGGAGTCCTTCCTAATTAGGTAAAAAACCACCTTCTAAGATAGAGCTTTTTAAGGCATTAATATACAAAATATATACGATTTTTCTGATTATTTTAAAATATTTAAAAACCCTTATTAATAACTTTAAAAAAGAGTTATAACCTTATCAGTTAATTGTTAAGGGACCTAAGAATTCTTGGCATAAAAAGGTTGGCCAATAATATTCGGTTTATGCGTACCCCAAAGTGTAAAGCTATTATTGCTCGCATCCGCCTAAATAAAATACTTAAAAATAAATAGAAATTATAAAGATAATGTTTATAATATTACCTTTCCATTACAGCTCTTCTTATATTTTTACGATTTTATTTGCATTATATATATCATTTGTAGAATTTACTGCGGATGGAGTTGGGC